>JAOXJP010243738.1:9080-22878 GCA_025762735.1 Platanus orientalis | reverse complement strand
TATATATATATATATATACACATACCAAAACGATATGGTTCCTTATCACCCACAATCAGCTTTTTTTTTTTTCATGGAAGACTCGCTAAAAAGCCACTAACATTTTGTTGAAAATTTTAACATTTCCCCAATTTCCACAGATTTGTTATTATTTCAAAGCATTTTAGTGAAATTTCCTTGATATTTCAGAACTCATTAAGGCTAAATATCAATCAAAATTGAGATTTTGAACCATGCTCATGCATACATATCCTTGAAACTTTACATAGTCTGGGGGATGTTTGGGAATTGCACATGTTGGTCCATGTGGTCCCATTTGGTTCAATCGCAGCCCAGTTTGTGGGTCCCAGACGTTTATTAAATGCAGACCACGCTGGTAAGACCTCATGATGCTTGCTAGACCACTTTCTAATGTTCTGAAACAGCGCCTAATGGAGGGAACAATAATTCAGTGGCTGAAGCTACAAAGGAATTTCTAATCACAAAGTACTTTTTTTTAAGGTAGCATTTGTTAGAGATGAGAGCTGGACATGTGAATGAACCAGTGGTTTGCTTTAAGCAATTGAGATGTATTCCTTGGATGAAGGAGACGTTCAATAAAGAATGAAAGGGGATGTACTTTTCCTTTAAGTGTTATATGAGACTGAAATTGAACTGTGAGATCTAGAGAATACAACATGGAACTATATAACTCATTTGGGTTCTGAATTTTGCCAAGGTTTTGGGGCTCATTTTTCTTTTTCCCCTTTTTTCAAGCCTGTATTTTTTGTTAAAAAAATAATTGTATTCGTCTTCCATCTTTGGTTGTAAACTTGTAACTGGTTTTCAATATTGAAAATCTGAATTTATTTTCTCAATGTCTGTTATGCATGATGCAGTATTTTGTTTCAGGATTTTCAGAAAGACATTGTTAAAGCAGCTGAAGCATTGACAGTCATAGGATATAAGCAAATTGAACTAGGTGAGAAATCGAATCTTACATTTTACCCCACAAAAAGAAGAATTTATTTTGGAATTTGTGAAACTTTGAATTTTTTAACAGATCTCATTAAATAAAACTTATGTAAAGGTTGGAGTATGTATGCTCATATCTGTTTCTATTTTTATATGATGAGTGTATGCTTCATAAAAAAATAATATTAAAATAAAATAAAAATAAATACTGATGAGTGTATGCTCTTAATTTGTTTGATTACATTAGCCAGGCACCAAGCTATCCGAGGATTGTTGCAGATATGGAAGAGAAAACAGTAATGACGACATTCTAGCCAAGGCTGCATCTATATATGGTGATGCACGTATTCATGTGGAGAAAGAGCAAGAAGACTTGAATAGGGTGTTGTCTTCACAGGTTGTCTTTGTTTTTATGTTTTTAATGATTTTAGAGTCATTATTGGATTATCTGATATATGTACTTGCCATCATCTATTGTATTCTCTCAACAAAAATATAATTAACTTATTTTGGGAATAACTCTATTATGTTCTTAGAGTAGAGAAACCAATGATCATAGTTGCAAGGAAGCTATGTACTGGTGGGAAGCGAATGTGAAGTGATTGGAAGCTACTGGGGAATCAACTAGAATGTTTTCAATAAAGCTACTGGAAGCGCTCAGAGAACCAATTCAATAAAGCAAATAGCATTGATTAGGGAAACGACTAGAAGAGATCAGTGAAGAGGCTGAAATTGAATTTATTCACTTTATTGTATTATAGTTGTATTTATTGGTATAGACAGTTATTTGCTTTGAATAATGATCACTTACCAACTTATTACTTCCGTTTCATTTCCTAGTAACTTCATATATATATATATATTCTTTGAAATCTTGATCGCATTTATATATTAATTGTTTTGAAATCACTTCCAGATTGCATCTTTCTTACTTCATAGTCATTTTATAATAGTTTCTTGATCGCTTCTTGCTTTCTTCGTAAATTGCTTTTCAATCATTTCTTGATCACTTTCGCAGTTGTTTATTGCTCACTTACCTATCGATGTTTGATTGCTTTTAAATCGTTTCTCACTTCTTGTTTTCCAAGGATTTCTTGAGGCTTGCTTTCTTCTCATTCTGGTAAATATGTGATATATATATTCTAACAGAAAATATACTAAATAAAGGAGAAGAGAGGAAGAAGAAGAAGAAGAAAAGAAGAGAAGTAAAGAAAGAAGTAGAGAAAGGGAATTATTGGTATGCCCTACCATCTCCAATTCTATTCATTTATATGATATAAAACGGGTGATTACATAAATATGTGTTATAGAATTGTATAATCCCAACTAATACTGGTACGACGGTATCCCACCTCCAATATGCAGATGACCCTATATTGTTTTTTGAGACCAAGAAAGTATAAAGAACACAAAATACATATTGAAAGGCTTTGAAACAATATCAGGTCTCGAAGTCTACGTTGCAAAATCTAGTATATTTGGCATAAATGTGGAGGAGTTGGTTATACGGGTTTTCTTGTTTGACTGGGTGTAAAGTGGATAAATGGACCTTAAAATGTTTTGGTCTTCCAATTGGTAGAAATCCAAATTTGAAAAGTTTTTGTGATCCAGTAGTAACCTTTATATCTCTAGGAGGTAGAATTACCCTACTCAAATCCACAATGACTAACATTCCAGTGTATTATTTGTCCCTCTTTAAATTTCAAACAAGGTGGTGAAAGAGGTAGAAAAGATCAAAGAGATCATCTGTGATAAAGTGGGAAAAATACTTGTGATGCAGGCCAAGAGAGAAGACACCAAAATTTGATGTAGAATAATTTTCCAAAGCCTCAAACAATTGTTAAATTTAAACTGCGGAACCAAAAGTTTTCAAGACTTGAATTTAGCACTTCAAGTAGCCCCCAAATAAGAAGAAATAGATAATAAAATCACAGAAATTGAGTTTAAAAGTATATAGAATGAAAAGAAGAAGAAAAGAAGGAAAAAGATCCAAAAAGGGTATTTCAGTAATTTTGGATAGAAAGTCCGAAAATTACTAAAATGCCCCTCTGACACATGAAAAAATTCTGAAATGTTTATGGTTGTTTCTGATGTGTGTTAGGGTCCTACAGTTAAAATTTTATGAAATTGCGATAAGATTTGATGGGTCAAATCAATGAATTTCAGAAAAGTGAAGGTTCTTTAATGGAGGTTTCAAGAGAAGGAAGAAGAAGAAGAAGAAAAAGAAGAAGAAGAAAGAAGAAGAATATGATAGAAATAATGAGAAGATAATAGTATAAAAAGAAAAAGTTAAGAAGAAATTAAGAGATAAAGAAAAAGAATAGAGATATACCTTGAAGGAGAGGGCGAGCTTATTGCTACACCAATGGGAGAAGAAGAGAGAGGGGAGTCATGAGTGGCATCAACCCTTGAAAAAAAAGAACATGACTATAGCCACACCTTGGGAATACCCAAGTATTCAAAAACAAATTTATTATTCATTATCAAATTATGGGAGAATGGTTGCCTTTAAATAGGCTTACAACCTTAAGTAATTGGAAACTTACCAAAATTAGAAACTTCTTAAATCCTAAACTTGCTAGCCAAGTTTTCTAAAAACATACAACTTTCTAAAAACTTATTTTCCTAAAAATTCAAACCTAAGACTTCTAAAAACACTATTCCCGTTTTGAGTGACCACCCCTTAGTAATTTGGTCATAACTTTGTCAAATCACCTAGGATTTGCGCAATCTTAGTTTCATTAGAAATTTAATTGAATAACCTATCTAATTACACCAAAATCAAGTCAAAAAAACCAAGTTTTGACCTTTGAAAAAGTGGGCTAAACATAAAAAACGGAATTAATCTAAAAACCCAAAGTTTGGCACTATTGGCCTTATTACATGAACACATAAAATGTTGTACCCCCACCCCCCAGCCCCATTAAAAGACCTTAAATAACCCCATATAACATGTACACTTAAATCTAGCCCTCTTGTGGGGCGACACATACATAAGTCTCTTTGTATTGTCTGCATCAATTTGCAAACTGAAATCTAGAGGAGGTTTAACATAGGAGAGACAAAAGGTGTGCAATAGTGCACTATTGGAAATTGGCTATGGAGATTCTCTTCTAAAAGGAGTTCGTGGGATTCTATTGGTTCAAGTAGATATGTTATGGATACAAATAGGTGGGACTATATGTAATCCCCTAGCATTCCATGTAGCTGTCCTTGGAAACAAATAATGCAGATCACTCCTTTTTCCCTTTCACACACTTTGATGTTGATGTTGGAATTTTGTTAAGGTTTTGGAAAGGTCTTTGATCCGGTGACTAACCCTTAGCAAAATCCTTTTCAATACTTCTTAGTATTTCCACCAACAAAGATGTTTTGGTCTCCGATGTCCTTTCTCCTTCTCAAAATGGTATCTCTAGAAATTTGAATTTCTATTGTGATTTGTTTGAATGGGAATTTGATCTTGTGGCTAGTTAATTGAATCCTTGAAAGAGGTATTTATATCCAAATCTGTCCCAGATAAAAGATTGTGGTCCTTTAAGTAGAAATCTAGAGTTGTATGAATTGTAGGTTGATTATGGTTTGCAGATGAGAAGAACTATAATATGTTCTAGGGATGGATAGGTATGGAGAGTTTGAACTACCTCTTATATACAGAATTCTATTTATACTCATGTCATACAAAAATACATGGGAATGGTAGAGTATTTACAAGTATGCCCTACCACAAGTATATGACTAAAATACCCTTATACATACTATACCCCATACACTGTTGTATTCCTATACTACCCTTTAAGCTTGTGTATAAATATCACTTAGACCAAGCTTGCCAACAATACTGTTAGAGCTAGGACCACCGAATCCTTTAGTAAACCAATCCGCAAGTTGGTCCTCTGTCTTCATAAATGGAATACATATTGCTCAGACTGAAGCTTCTCTTTGGTGAAGTGCTTGTCAACCTCAATATGCGGGTTATTATGAACAATGCTAATTTTTGCATTTTAGTCATAGAATACTCTTTAATGCAACATGCATATAGACTAGTGAGTGTGTACATAAAGGAGTTAGGCATTAATTTAATAAAAGTAATGATAAAGCATAAACAAGATTCCTACTTGCACATCTACACACTAAATCAGGGGAATCTTCAATTCAGTTCAATATGCATATTAGAAGCTCAAGATTACAAAGTAGAGAACAAAATTATACCCAATAATATGAGAGGAATACGGATTAAAATTAGGGATTCAAAAGTGTTAAGTTGTTGGAAAATTTTCTCAGCATGTATTCCAGTGTACAAAAGTCTATAGAATACGTGAGAAAAATTCAAAATAAAGACATTGGGACACAAAGAACTATCAGGAAACCATTAAATACGAATGTAGGTGGTTTTGGTCACAGTATAACTCAGAATTCTCAGGGAAATTAGGGGTTTAGTAAGGCTTTATCAGTCTTGAGCCTAACCAATCAAAGCCACCATGTCAACTACACTTAGGAAACAAAGAGGGAAGTATAGATGAGCATTCATACCATGTATGGACTGCTGGCCACTTGCAAAAGTGCCTATGAGATGTGTGCTGGAGATACTATGCTCAAAAACTGATCAAGTGGAGAGTTTGGAGTAGTCGAAATTGATAAGGTCTAAAAATCCAATTACCACTAGCCATGGAGTACTCCCAATAATCCAACGTGATTTCCAACAGTTTGGAAAAGCCTACCAGGTGCTGTAGGATCATCCAGGAGGTATGAATCCACCTAGAAAAATTCTAGGTCAAACTCCCTTTACTAAGGGATTGGTGCTTGATTTTCAAAGAGGTCCCAAATTGCCCTGTTTAACGCCTTTGGTGAAGAAGCTGGGTGTAACAGATCAGGTAGACTTCTTCTTGGCTGATTACCACCACACTTAGGATTGTGAGAGAGGTATTTTGAACTCCCTAACAGCTTGGATACATATCCCTTAGAACCAGGAAGCAGGAGTTGATCTCGTTGAATAAATACTTACCCCTGTTTTAACGCCTCCCTCGTAGACAACTGAGAAAATATCGATCAGGTGGGACCATAAGGGATGGGCCTCACCACTATTGGAGTCGCCCAAAGGTTCCCTTCCAGCAATAAAAAACTTGGAACCCAACTCCCTAGAGGATAGAAGCTACTCTATATTGTGTGGGTGTTTGAAGCTGAACTCTAATGCCTGGTGCTGGTAAACCTGATTTCTTTGACACAAAACTGTAGCTGATGACCAAGATCCTTCTCGAATCAGATCGGCTAGGTATTAGGAACCCTGTAAATTATTGAATGTGAATTAAAACCTCAGGTGGATGCTCCAAAGGTTGATGCTTTTGCAAGAACTTTAAAGTATAGCAACCTGCTCCTGTAGATAAAGTAAAAGAAGAAGAAAAAAAAAAGAGATATGAGTCCTTTAACCCAAGGGGAGTGAGTAGCTTCTACTATCACTGTTAAACTAGGGTTTTCCTTGGACCCATTCTAGGGTTTTACTGCACTTCACTTGCAACCAAAGAGGAAGAAGAAAAAGAACATTAAAGAGACTAAAACGTGAGTTGCAAAACTTTGTTTAGTCCATTATAATTCAATAGCTGGTCATGTGGGGCTTTATAGACTCCCACACAATTAGGTTTACATAAAAATCCCAAGTTTGGACTAAAATATCAGTAAAACAAGAAATGCTTACCCAAAATAACCCCCAACTATAATAAATAACAAATATACCTATATAATCAAATAAAGACTAATCTACCCTCAAAATTATGTGCCCCTCTTTACAAGAAACACCAATAACATAAAAGAAAAGAAAATAAATAAAATAGCTGGGGACATGACCCAATCATCATCTCGGTCATGATGTCCGCATCACTCATGGCCCTTGTGTTACAAAGCCTAATTCCCTCAATAGACCTTCCATCAGAGTTCACATGTGCCATGAGCTATGGATTGGAATTCAGCCTCTGCACTCAATCTAGCCACTCATAACCATAGTTACCAGAGTGAGAAGCAGGAAGCAAGGATCGATACATCCTTGGGAAATAAGAGGTGAGAAATGATTAAGAAGTGACTAGAGAGCGAGTAGAAAGTGATCGGGAAATGAGTGAAGTGCAATTTGGAAGCAATTTCAAAACCGTTAAAAATACATTATTAAATGATTAGGATATGAAATGAAAATAATAGGTTAATAGGTGATGCTAATAGGAAGTAAGCAACAATATGCCCATGACCAATAAATACAACTACAACAAGTAATTACTAATAGGAAGTAAATAGCAATGACTTACAATCAAGAGGTGCAACAATAGAATCTTTTTGGGAAGAGGTGGGACATCAAACATGTAATTGATTTGCTCTCCATGAGAGTAGCTTTTTGGACATCCTTGTTAGATATTTTTCATGGTATACCTGTTGATTCACTTTTCAGGGGCCTTCAAGAAATTGTAAGATCCACTCCCCTTCTACAAGTAGATACTCTTTTGGAACCCTCCCCTGGTCTCCACCCTCAAGTTTTGGTTTGATGGGTGTTCCATGGGAGATCTTGACCCTTCTAGTATCAGGGGGACTTCTCAGGGATAGTGCAGTTGTGTATTTGCAAGCCTTCTCATACCCTATTGAGGCGGGGGATGCCATTTCAGCAGAAATCCAGGCTTTGTTATTCAGTTTGAAGATGTCCCGTTCTTTTGGGTGTAGTCACTTGATTGTGCTGGGTGATTTTGCCACTAGCTCATCTTGTGGAGGAAGCACGTTTTCTTGCATCTTCTTAAAACATCTCATTCCATTGGATCCCAAGAGAGACGAATTCTCTAGCGGATAACCTAGCTAAGTCAGGGGTGCGTATGGCAGCCATGTACTCAGGAAGTTTTCCAGTTGATTAGGCCCCTTGTGGTCCTTGGGGGGCTGTCCCCTTTTTTCATTCTTGTCTTTATTTCCTCATGTATTTCCTTTTCTTTCAATGAAATCCAGTTACTCATCCAAAAAAAAAAAAAGTTACAATCAATTAAGTACAGCTACAATACAATAAAGTAATAAACAAACCTAAAAACTATTCTATGCGAAGTAACAGAGTCATGACATTTTAATTTATATGCAAGTAAGTAATCACTAAAAAAGAACACTTAAGAATCATGTGAAGGTAGTATTAATTTTAAAAACAGATATTATTATCTTAACATGTGCTCACGTTTATGAAAATTGTAAAAAACCAAACATTAGATTTTACCTTATGTAAGATTTTTGTAGATAACTAGGCATCTTTGGGTTAAATTACAGAAGACCTTGTGTGAAAACCATAGAATTTGAATCTTTATTATTGGATTGGAATAAAGCGATGTAAATAACAAAATCAATCCTATATCTTTTTTTTTTTCTTTTTTTCTACAAAAATCAATAGTGAATCCCATAGAAAAATGTTTTATTCAGTGTCAATAACATAGGGTTGACATTTAAAAAGTACAAAACAACTCTGCTTCTTAGATCGCTTCCCAATTGTTCGTCTAATGCTTCCACTTGCTTCCTGAAATTGCTTCCACTTTCTTCCCCAATTTCTTTTGACTTTTGAGTGCTTCCCGTCGAGTGATATTCCTTGATTTCAGTCCCCATCATGTCCTTAATTAACCTTTTTGTGTTAACCCTCCAATCTGTCCCCGTTATACCCAGAATTTTATGTTTTTATCTCCTATTTTTATACCCTTTTTCTGGATTCTATCAGTCCTCAATCTGACCAGATTTATTCGGTTAAACTTGTTCAACAGTCCCTGGTTTGACCTTTGTTCCATACCTTACTTCATCCTCTGGTAATTTCTGCTGTGTTACCCAGTCTGAATTTCTAAGGCAGTCCATAATCCGAATGTTATCAGCCTAACTGCAGTCAGATATATATTTTTTTTGCTGAATAACAGGAATTGTATTAAGGGGAAGGGGAAGGGAAAAAAGTACAAGAAGAAGAAAAGGTACGAGAAAGAAGAAGAAAAAGAAAAAGAAAAGGGAGACTCTCCCTTACAAAACATACAAAATTAGCTATTCATCTCATCCTCAATAAAGCTCGTGAAAGTTGTGAGCTTGAGAACCTCCCTTTTGGCCAACCCATCTGCAATAGAATTGGCTTCACTCGGGATCCATCTAAATGAGATATTTAGAGAAAAAACAAGAAAATTTGCCTCCCTTAGAAGATGCGAGAGTCTCCAAGGACCTTTCTTTTTCGCCTTTCAACCATCCAATGACACATGCCGAATCGCCGTCTACACAAAAATTCCGGTGATTCAATCCGCTGACATGAATTAATCTCAATCCAAACAAAGTGGCATTCAATTCAGCTGACATTGCATTCCCCTAACCTAATGGTCCAAAAAAGCTACCAAACAAGCCTTAGTAGAGTCAAATATCAAACCACCCATACCAGAAGGGCCTGGATTCCCAATGAGTTGCCATCAAAATTCAACTTTAGTTCCTCTCCTAGAGGGGGAAGCCAAATTGAGAAGTGGAGAGGAACATAAGGAGCTGAAAAAAATGATGATTTGGAGATCCTTTATTAGGTTGTCCATTGTGATCCCTTGGAATAAGTTCTCCTCCGAAGTCCAATGTGCTATTCGAATAATTATAGATTCAAGCAATTGTTTGGTGGATCTTTTCTTGTCTTCGAAGATTCTTTTGTTGCGCTCCTCCCAAATATACCAAATGATGATAATAGGAGCATATTTCCATATTAGATTCCCTCTCTTAGGAAAAGGGGCGGATGACCAACTCCACAAGAAATCTGCAATCTCGAAGGCCGCCCAACTCCATAAGAAATCTGCAATCTCGAAGGGAAAAACTATATAGACACCATACAAGTTAGTGAAGTAATTCCAGATCTCACGGGAGAAAGGACAGTGAATAAATAAATGATTCACCGATTCACCATCCTTTAAGCATAGGTGACACACATGAGGGAGGAGGCACCAATCCTTCCTTCTACGCTGAAGCATATCGCATGTATTTTCACATTTGTTGGCAACCTCCCAGCACAAAGCCTTATATTTAGGAGGACCATGAGGTTTCCAAATTACCTTGGAAGGGAAAGAAGGATGTAAATTAGGGTGTAGTGATTTCAAAACTAGGAATTTCCTAAAGGAAGAGGGGAAAAACATCCATTGGAGGAAAGAAACCAAATATAGGAGTCTTGGGCTAAAGGATCTATGAATATGTCAGATAGGAGAAATGGAGGAGAAGACATCTCTTCAATTTCAAAGTCCATCAAACCTCTACGAAGGCCTAAATCCCAAGTTAGGTTAGAGGCAAGGATAGACTTAGAATAGAAGCATGAGATTGGGAGCCTTTTTTGCAGGAGATTGAATAGATCCGCTGAAATTTCTGACACAGTGGAACTTCACCCAACCATATATCCTCCCAAAATCTAATTTTGTCCCCCTTGCCTGGTTCATATATGATATTTTAGAAGTAAATGTGTTGTAGTTCTTGGAAATATTCTTCCAAGGGTAAGATAAAAGCACTCTTCCACTAAGGTTGGAATCCCATCCATTTGCCATAAGACCATAGTTTGCTGCAATACTCAATGTCATAAACTAACATCTTAGGGGAATCTCCATAACCATTTTGCCAACAAAGAGTCATTCCGAAGCCCAAATTTCCAAGACCAAGGCCCCTCATTTCAATCGGTCTGGTCTACCAACATATCTGCAGTCAGATATTAGAACCCACGAATACCCTTGTTCAGTTTCTATTACAACCTTGAGTACTTTCCAACTTACCCAATCCTAGTCTGTTTTCAGCCAAAATCCTGATCCCACGAATGTTTATGTACTTACTGTTTTGGCTCCAACTAAACCCAATTAAACTCCTTCGTACAGCCATAATTGTGTTAACAGCCCTTTAAGTGTGTTGTGCTGCATCAATCATCCTGTTTAGTTACATAATGCAAAACTTCCCAATGTATCAGAACAAGGATGCCGGATGCAGATCCTATGTTTGTCTACCCCTAATGACTTGCACACTTTCATGATCCTTGAGTCTACTGATGAGGGGTCTTGAATTCATGCAATCTCTAGTGTCTTTAGATGGATGGAGGGAGAGAGACGATATCTTTGAATTATAAGTAAGCCAACAGAAAACAGCATCTTCAACAAAAGTTAAAACATCCTCTTTATATTCATCCTGTCATCCAAAATCATCAAGGCACTAGATGTTGGATATTTTTTTCTTTGATAATGTTAAGAGTGTTATGCTTATTGAAATCCAATGCTCTAATTTTCAATTTGGTTGTGAACATTTAACTTATGAATCATCATTAGTTTGCAGGAATCCTCTTTAGTTTAGTTATTAAAAGGGGAAATTTTCATTTTGGATATCATTGTATTTGTGGAACCTACGTCCTTATGAGTTTTTCAAAAATATTTATTTGTACTTTTTTCTCAAAAACGTTCAGAGTAGGAACATGGGCCTCACATTGTTTATGTTTCCAGATTTTGGATCCGTTGAGAGCAATGATCAATGGTACTCCTCTGGAAGATGCTCGTCATCTTGCTCAACGTTATAGTCGAATGAGGCAGGAAGCGGAGACACAGGTAACAGTTGGGAATAGTGTACTATCAGAAACAATGTCTTAAATTTCCTGTTAGCCTTGTTATTATCTTATAATCTCAATTGACCACAAAAAGCAAACAGGCAGCAGAGGTTTCTAGAAGGCGAGCACGAGCAAGGGAAGCTCCTAGTACTGAAAACTCTGCAAAGCTGCACGCAGCGGAATCTAAAATGCAGGAACTTAAAGCCAACATGGCAGTTCTTGGTAAAGAAGCAGCTGCTGCATTGACTGCTGTTGAAGGACAACAGCAAAGGTTGACTTTCCAGAGACTTGTTGCAATGGTATGCATCCATTAAGATTTACCTAGGAATCTATGTTTCTACTTGGATCATATAAAGATTTGGGATTTTTTATTATTATTGTTATTTTTATTTTAGGGTCATTGCTTTGGTGCAATGGTAGTAATTCGGGCTGCCAGCGTGAAAACACGGGTTCGAGTCTTGTGAGCAGCCACTTTGTGCAAAAAAGCCAAAGGTTAGGTCTGTCTCCGATCCAACTGTCCCCGCACCCCGTAGTTACGGGACCAACACTGGGCAATGACCCATTGTTATTTTTATTTTCTTATGTTGCTTATGACCTTTCGAAGGTTGAGGGGGAAAAGACTTATCATCAGAGAGTGGCTGCAATCTTCAGTGAGGTTGAAGCCGAGGTGATTTTCTGTCTATTTTTTGTTTCATTAAAGAGATACCTTTATGTATCAAGCAATTTAAGTTTATATGATGGCCTGGAAACTGCTGTTAGATGGTCTCAGAGAAACAAAGGAAAGAGTCTGCTCCTCCTGCTCCACCTGCTCCATTTGTAGTTTCATCAGAGGGAGGCTCAGAGAAAACGACGTACTTCCTTGCTGAAGTATGTTCTTTGGATCCCATATATTCAATTATAAAATTGTTACTTTTTAAAGCATGAGCAACTCAATTATTTGTTTATCTGTTGCAGGCAATGAATGCTTTCAGTGCTGCATCAGAGAAGGAGCTAAGCTTGGCAGTGGGCGATTATGTTGTTGTTCGGCAGGTTCTGTCTCATTTCTTTTGGTTGTATTTTGGATTGCATTTGATGTTTCTTTATAAATTAGAGTTCCAGTGTCTGGTTCACTTGTTCAGCATGTTTTAACCTTCATATATGTTGATCCAGGTGAATCCATCGGGATGGTCAGAAGGAGAGTGCAGAGGGAAAGCTGGATGGTTTCCATCAGCATACGTGGAGAAACGCCAAAGGCTTCCCACAGATAAGGTGGCTGCTGAAGTTTTCTAGTTGTCCTGTGAATGAAGCATTCAACTACTTGGAACTTTATGCATCTGGGTAAACAATTGCATGCAGTACTGCTGAATCATCTAGCTGGTGGTCCATATGATCCTTAGCGAATCTGATGCTTGATATATTTATATGTATATGTGCTGTTTATTCTTTTGTATTTGTTACCTTTCTGACAAGTAGTCTTTTAATGTGTTTGAATATGTTATTTTTAAATAATCAAACATAAAATACAGCACTGGTAGTAGTCACTCTTTCTCAATCACATGGGTTTTTTTTGCTAGTTCAGTCAAATTGCAGCCATTACCTAATTGACCGAACCTTCTTCACTCTCTACAGGAAGCTGCATATTTCTCGTCATTATTTAGAACCCAGTGCTTGATACACACTCTGATACTTTATTATTCTGTCTTCAGTTTTCAACAATTAAAATTTTGTTACCAGATATACATCTTTCTAACCCCCATAATGTTGAAAATAACCACCAGTGGATCTCTTTTGTTTGTTTGGATGATCATGTAATTTCACATTACTCATGCTTAGAATAGTAGTAAATTCATCCAATGCCTGTTGCCTTGGTCAATAGGAGGTTCAAAGAAACCAAGGAACCCGTTAAACTTTCATCAGCATGTCAGCTTTATGCATTTTTTCTTTTGTAAAACTTAAAAATAAAAATTAAACATGAGGATATAGTTGGTAGAATTGCACTAGGTCCCCTCATGCTTGCAGAATCTATTGTAGTCTGCCTAGTGATGATGACTGGAAGGTAGGTCAATGATCAGCCGCTGCATTTTGAAGTCCTGTTATTTATTTGTTCTGATTAATACTTTGAAGTCTATTATTGGATACAAATCCTTGAAGTTGAGGTTTTTCTTCTTCTCCTGCAATGTATATAGGTAAGGGTATGTAAATAGATAAAGGATATGTGAATGTGAACTATGCATATAACAGTGTTACGTGTGTACCTCTTTTTCTAACTATTTTCATCTAACTCAACAATGGGGGGGGGGGGGG
>JAOXJP010243719.1:0-22881 GCA_025762735.1 Platanus orientalis | reverse complement strand
GTATTAGTGTTATTGTTAGTGTGATAGAGAAAGTACAGCACGAGTTGGTTCGTCAGACACACAGATCATAGTGTCTACCTCTGTATGTGAAGATCATTGCATCCTGGGAGATAGACGTCCGACTTAATCATTAGCACCAGTGCGAGGGACGAATTTGTCTTAAGTATATAGTGTCTAACACTAGCCTTGATCTACTTAAGTGAAGTTTTCATCCTCCAAATCAAGTAAGTATTTCATTCATTTGATTTAAGTAATTTTCGTAGTTTATAGTGTAATGCACATGTATGTAGAATATTGAAATAACAATACATAACCTAACAGTTTTATACCACAGATTTGATGCTTACCTGTAAAATAAAAAGAGATTAGGCATTTACCAAAAAATAATAATTAATTAGGATCACAAGTCGGGCCTGGGTGGGTTAGGTTAAGGTTACTCAATATCAGGCCAAAACATAAAAGCTTTGCCAATACATGGCCCGAGAATAACTCAGCCCAAGTCACACACACAACAAACACTGCCCATTTTAATAGTGTGCTTTAGGCTGACTTTGTGTTGGCACAAAATTAACTTTCAATGGGCAGTTAAGCTTATAAAAGTATTATAACATATATCATTACATAATTATATACATATTTACAACTTTTATTATTATTATTATTATTGTTGTTGTAATGAGCGTTAGTTTGATTCATTCAACGATATAATCCAAGTACAAGAGTCCATTGAAACAATGGATGACAATTCTTCTACAATATCAGAACATTTCCAAACTCTAGAGATATGTTTTCTTGCTGCGATAGCAGCCATAGCATGTGCCACCTTGTTTCAGGCCAGAGGAACATAAGAGAGACTTGAATACTGTGTGATGTGGCCATTATCTCCCTGCATTCCTGGATTATGCATTTGATGCACCTTGGGAGAGTAGAATCTATATCATTGATGAGTTTGACTATCGCGATACAATCATTTTCTAGTAGGATTTGGTTGGATGTAATCTCTTGCGCTAATCTTAGCCTGAAAAGAAAACCCCAAGCCTCTACTTTTTCTTTTGAGCATACTTGAAGCTCCTTTGATTCACCTCCTTTAAAGGAATCCATGTGTTAACGAATATGGAAAGGCTGTTCTGTCCAGGACTTGGTGTCCATGATGGTGTCTAGGACGTCATATGGAATAAAATGGGTGGGTGATGCATGTTTTGAATATGGAATATGCATTTTATTCCTTATGACGTTCCTTGGTGCCCTGGACACCATCCTAGACACCTAATCCTGGACAGAACATCATTTCCCTAATGAGTAATAGCCACTGCTGCACTTAATGGACATACTGTTCCAGTTACATTGATTTTTATAGAACCCACAGGGGGTAAGCACTAATGATTTATTACGTACTCGCCTCTCTAAATTTGTGTTCCATCTGAGATGGATTCTGGGGGGGAGGTTGCATTGCTGTATTCATGAATCAGTGTATAGATTTGATTAAGATGGATTTTTCCATTGGAGCTTGATTTTCAAAAAACTATTTATTACGAGGCTTTCCAAATGCACCACAAAATCGTTGCCCATAACCTGAAAATCATTGTCTCTATTTGTTCACGAATCCATTCTTGAATCCATTGATTTAAACATTTCCTTTGTTCACAAATGCAGAGAACTTTTATTAGTTGTAACATATATCATATAATGTGTGATATATTGGGAAGTTTGTACCAAGTTAAGGCCAATATTAATATCTTCAGAGATTTTTGGTAAATTCAGCCTTTGCTTCTTTAGTTATGACTAATAGTGCCAATTACTCTTCTACAGTATCCCTTTAGCGTCTTTTTTCTCTTTGTATGGCCCCTTGTCCTTAAGTGCATCACGTTAAAGTATTCTGAATACATGCTTCTCCATATAAAATAATCAAAAACATCTTCCGTACGTAGTGACCATTTGGTACCTCTTACACACTTTCAAACCTATAAGAATTAAATCCATACAAGGTTCTTTTATAGCATAAAGCTCCTTATGTCTTGGTAAGAGCTAGCAGATGACCTGTGCTCTCCCATGGTACTTGACCCATGAGGGAGGGAAACATGGAGATTGAGGAGTATTAACCAAAATAGCAAAAAAAAAAAGATTGAGGAATTCGGGAGTAGAACATATGTAGGAGAGAAAATTTAGGAGAATCGGAGAAGGCTGATTTTTAATGTTTACAGGATGACACTTGTATAAAAACTCCTATACAAGTTGAAGTTTTAAATATTTTTTATACATGCCTTATTTTGAAGACAGTTTTTAAAACCAATTAAAGAAAAGAAATCTAGCAGAAAGGACTGTGGATAAAATAACTTAAGAGAGAAGAGAAGAGAGAATGTGAAGTTATCCACGTGTCATTGTCTAAAAGTATAACAAAAAAAAATCAGTAAATTCATATGAGTTGTCCAACTCAGCAACCCTTTGCTTTAGTGTATATAGATTTTATGACACAAGATGCAAGCAACTAAAACAGCAAATGGGATCTTGGCCTAAAATTAGGTGTGCCGGATCAAGTTAGGGCTCATATTTTGTGCCAAGGTGTTATTTAGGCCAAGTTCAACCATGTTTTATTTTAGTCTGAAGCTCGGCTCAGCCTAAAAGTATGGTAATGATATAAATAACATATACCGTTGGATTACAACCAAGTTAAATAAAAACCTAAATTGACAAAGGTAAAAAAGAAGTTAGAGCCCATCACTCCCTCTCATTGACGGGTAGCTCTCGCTTAAACCTCACGTCTTTTGCTTCTCTCCCCTTCTATTTCTTATCCTCTCAAGCTCTCATATTTTCCCCCCTGCAGGCCTCTCTCTCTCTCTCTCTCTCTCTCTCTCTCTCTCTCTCTATATATATATATATATATATGGAACGATTTTTTTCATCCTTTTCCTTGTAATACGTGTCACAGTGTGATTAAACTCAGCAAGAAATTCTTGCTGATTCACCAGCAGACGATCCTTTCTATACACACAAAAATGGGTGGTCTCGTGAAAACTGAGCCTATGTTTCCGCTTTGTGCTTGAAGCTCTATGTATAATTAGGGTAATTGTTGTCACCATCATCACCACAACGATCAGGGCCATTTGTAGCCAAAGTTTAGTCCTAGAATTGTTGATTTCAAGCCAGCCCGAACTCCACCCCAAAATGCATTTCTATTAATTTGGTCTAAGCCCGGGTTGATTGTCTTGGGCTGAGTTTGGGTTCAGGCTAAGTATGTCTGAATTTGGGCTGCCCCAAGGTTGGTCCATCCTAACCCAACTTACAGTCCTTTTAAGCCCAAAAAGAGGTTGCTAACAATATAATAATCCAAATTACGAAAAGAAAAATTAATAAACAACTTTCCCTGACCACCAAAAAAAAAAAAAATACAAACAAATGCACACATTCATTCAGTTCGACTGGGAAAAGAGACTTCAGTTGGTCATACTATCAAATCCAGCATGCTACACGATGCTTTACAAAGGGTTTCTCAAGTAAATATGTAAAGGTTAATGGAATGTTACAGTAGTTCTACTAGTTAACATCGCTATTACTCGTCAATAGAAACATATAGCAGCGGTTTCCTAACCGTTGTTATATGTGCAGGATGTATACAAGAAAGTATTGATCACTAGCGACGGTTATAACCATCACAATAGATGACTGTTACTATAATTTTTATTGTACCAACAGTCACAAAAACAGTCATTATAAACTTATAGTGACGGCACTTAAACAATGGTCAGTGGATCTTTACCAACGGTAAAAACCGTTGGTATAAGGCCCTACTACCTATAACAACGGTTTTTTAAGGATTTTGCGGTGGTTTTGACTGTTGCTAGAAATGGTTTTTTTTGTAGTGAAGGTTGTCGTGTGTTTCATAGTCTATAGTGGATATATAGGGGTGTCAATGAGGTGAACGGATAAAAAATGCTCACTTATAACGAATGCTAACCACTGCTCTTTGTCAGGCGGTGGGCACATCAGTGCCGAAAAGTAAATCTACGCCCCCCAAAAAAGTAAAAATCACTTTTCAACGCAGATGTGTCCGACCCTGACAAAGGGCAGTGATGAGTGTTTGTTAAGGGAAGCTCTCATAAACCGATCCCGTCAATGAGCCAAACTTTAATTTGTCCAGCTTGGTTCGGGCTCATCAGAAAAATAAATAAATAAATAACATAACATAAAAGAAAAGAAGAAGAAGAAGAAGAAGAAGAAGAAGAAGAGTCCATGGCCCATTAATCCAGTTTGTCTTGTTTGAACATTAATATCAACTCAGTCTAACTTAATAAATGAGTTTAAATCAAAGCTCAAGCTCGACTCACTAAACATAAAACATTGCACACTAGCTCGGCTCTTGACAGTGCCCTAAGTGGGGTTAGTGTCATAGAACAAATATTGCACTAATGGGCAACTAATCTGAGCGAGACTTTAATAATACAATTTTTTTATATATTTCTTAAAAAGACTTTAATAATACAACTTTTTTATATGTTTTTTAAAAAGACTTCAATAATACAACGGTAGTGGGTTAAAGAAGTGCATATTCAAAAGCATCTCTGTGATATCACTAAAGTGACGGCACTGTGATGATGTTAGCATCGCACATAGAGGCAAAGAGAAAGGCGTGAAATCATCTGCGACACTCCAATCAGGGGGGGAATCAACCCCCCCCCCCCCCCCCCGGTGTCCCATAGGGGGATGGCGCAGATGATTTCAACAAGGCTTTTGTCATAAAAATATAAAAAAATATAAGGAAGAAAATGTTCTGTAATGTAGTGTTTATGGTGAATTATAAGCTGACAAATACTGTCTTTGGGTTCAAAAAAGCGTTCAGGTGTGAAAAAAGATACACTAGATTCAAAAAACACATCATGCGTAGATCAATGGCATGCCTACATAGGCCTGTATCAACATAGACAATCATTCTCCCCAAAAAAACACCCTTCTCTTTTTCTAGGGCATGTGGTACTAAATGAGAAGAAAAGTATTTCATGTGATCAAATTGACCACGTGGTGGCTGTAAGTTAAAAGATCAGAGTCAAGTGCTGCTGTTTGGATTCTCTCTAAAAGAGGAGAGACTCAAAACTAAGGTGATGAAGCAGTCATTTTGTTTTGAGAAGATGAGTTGAGTTTTTTTTTTTTTTTTTTTTTTATATGAAGGGTATCCCCGGGCCAGCTTGCAAGCACCACAGGACTAATCCCTCCACCCCAAACAAGGCTTCGCCTTGCAGTCCGTGGCCACCGGCATTCGCAGCTAGCAGGAGTTGAACACAGGACCTAGGGACTTGGTACGCCCTCAACCCTGCTTGCTCACCACTAGGCCACCCACCTGATGGTTAAGATGAGTTGACCATTGGGAAAAATATGCTCAACAAAAATCTGTGGTAGAAATTGGATCTCCTTGAATGCATGGATTTCAAAACTAGAGTCAGGATAATTTCGATAGATCCTAGATTAGTCATTCTAAATGTCGATCGATGATCAGCCTTATATCAGCCTATCCAGGTCCAATTCATGAGAACCTCCTATTTGTCCCTAGAAATCAGATTGGTGTAGGCTTACTCTAGTTCAAATTGGTTGATCCAATTCAGAATCAACTGATTTTTAAAACCATACTATAATGAGACTCATAAAATACCATTTGCAACGTGCAATCTAGAGACAAGAGATGGTATGTTTATGGTATTTCTGTAAGGGAGCAAAGGTCCTGTCCAGGATTTGGTGTCCAGAACAATAGGGGATGTCATATAGAATAAAATGGGCAGGAATTTGAAATTTTATCTAAGGATATTTCTTTATTGATAAATAGATATTATGATAAATAGATAATACATAGATTTTATAAATAGATTAGATTTATAAAAGAAAATAAAAATTTATCGACAAATTTTATCAGTTCTAGTTCTATTTAGATAACATAATGGCTTGAAAAGGATATCTCCTACCAATTGATAAAATAAGTTTCAATTGAAAGTTTTTGATTTATTAGTTATTACATTA
Organism: Platanus orientalis; assembly: GCA_025762735.1. Taxonomy (NCBI): domain Eukaryota; kingdom Viridiplantae; phylum Streptophyta; class Magnoliopsida; order Proteales; family Platanaceae; genus Platanus; species Platanus orientalis. The sequence continues at coordinate 16,881 of JAOXJP010243719.1, read as the reverse complement.
TTATTATAGATAGCATACTTTAATGAGACTCATAAAATACCATTTGTAACGTGCAATATAGAGACAAGAGAAGGTATGCTTATGGTATATCCATAAGGGAGCAAATGTCCTGTCTAGGATTTGGTATCCAGGACATCAGGGGATGTCATATGGAATAAAATGGGTGAGAATTTGAAATTTCATCTAACTCCCTCGGGTTTTATTCTATATGACATCCCCTGGTGTCCTAAACACCAAATCCTGGACAGAACATTTATTATATTCATAAATATACTCATGGTTTTATTGTTATCGCATATTACTATACTTTCAAAACATCCCTAATTTGTATTTCTTGTTTGTATTAGTCCTTGTAAGGAATGTTGCATGAGCATGATCCTTGTTGTACAAAATCCTCTCATTTTGATAGGATTTTGTTGTAATTAAGTACTTTTACTTCCATCAATACAGGGAAAGAAAAGGATAGCATTTTTTTTTGATAACCAAAATAAATAAATAAAAAGAATAACTATTGATGGAAACCAAAATGTCCTTAGGATACTTTTCCAGTATAACAATTGATGAGAATAAATCATCGAGGGTGAATCTCACAAAAAGTTTGATCTTAGGAAGGGATTTATATTGTTTAATTTCCCAGTTGGATGAAAATTTCAATTATGCTTTGTATAATAGTCCAAACCCAAATAAAAGAGGAGGGTTGCATCAAGTAGTTAACTGACATAAAATATTATACTTGAACTAGGCAAGAGAGGGATTACTTGTCCACCCACAAGTTGAATAAATATGTAAGGAACAAAAATAAGGTAGCTCAAGAAGTAGCCAAGAAAGGGATTACTTGTCCACCCACAAGTTGGTCAAATATGTAAGAAGGAAAAAAAAAAAAAAAAAATAAGGTAGTGCAGGAAGTAGCCAAGAAAAGGGATTACTTTTCCACCCAAGCGGATGCGGCATCAATCTTCCCTAAGGAAGAACTAAGGTCAAATCTCTGGAAGCGGATGAGTGAGTAATACACTGTGGTTTTGCCTGCTCAAGTTCTCATTGGCTTAGTCCAATCCTATCTTGTGTGATTGTCAACATGATGTAGACTCAAGTGACCGTACCAAAAAATCGATTGCTTTCCTTCAACAACAAAAAAGTTATAAATGAGACAGGGAATTCTAGACATTACCAAAAGAGCAAATAATGCAATTTAAACAACAATAATCCTATTTTTCTCCATTTCTTTGGGTTTCACATGATTACAATTGAATCAATTTATAGTGATGCAAACAAACATGCCCTCTCAAAAGAAAGTTGAGATAGTTCTAATTATCAAGCAATCATACCAATTTGTCAAATAAACGGCCAAAATTTTGACACTTGGGAACCTACCATTTTCATATAATTGGATGGTTATCACCCTAGTATCCATTCACTATGTCTGACACATGGTATTTTGATCATCACACATTACTGCAACAACCTCTTTTAATCCTTATTTACCCTAAAAATATATATCTAAAACGCAATTATTCTCCCGAGCCTCGCATCATTCATTGTCAGGAGGGAAGCATTGAAATAAATTAAGTATATGAACTCTAACCTCTCCTACAACAACCTTAGTAGGTTTTTAGGAGAGACATTTAATTGTTTTATTTAAAATAAAATTCATAAAAAAACATCAACTCTCTCATGTCTGTATGACATGTCTGCATATTTTCAACTAAAATTTGAGGAATATCTTTCGAAATTCAATAACAATGGAGATTGAGATTCAAAGTGTTCTGGTAGATAAATTTCAAAGATTGTTAAAGGATGATTGTCAACAAAAAAATATCGATGTCGAAAAGGATGATCTAGAAGAACGTGATGGAGGAAAAACATGGTGGGTAAGGTGTTCTCAAACAAATATTTCAACTTTATAGGAATCAAGAAAGTTATTCACAAAATCTAAAAAGCATATGGAAATATCTGAATCACTAAATATAACAATGAGAAGTTTCTCATACGGTGTAAAAACAATCTACACGTGGAGAAGATACTAACTAGAGCTCCATGGTTATACAACAATGATGTAATCCTGCTGCAAAGATGTAAGCCAAACTATGCTCCACACATGTCTTGGAAGAGGCTAACTTTTGGATCCAATTCCATAACTTACTAGTGAAATATCTTAAGGAGAAAATCGTCCTTAAATTGGAAAAATGTATGAGAGAACCAAAACCTATGCTTCCTGATGAACAAAAGAAATAGGAGAAAATTGTCAAAGACAAATATCAGTCTGAACATGCCAAAACCTCTCCAACAATCTCTCAATCTAACACTCACTAATGGAGAAGTCGAAATGATACCATTGAAATACGAGAAGCTATCCCGCATCTATTATTTATGTGGAATCCTGAGACATACTCAAGAGAATTGCATCAAATTGAAGGAACTACAAAACACTATCATATTGGATTACTTAGAAGATATTAATAAAGAATTATTCAATCTTCTGAAACTGAAACTCACTGAAGATGTTAAAGCTACACCCCGTAGATTGAACAAGAAAAATCCATGGAAAAAGATGCATACTTTTATGTTGGAAAAGATAGACTCAAAGGATTCTTAGGAATCACCATTGCAAAAGCTTAGTGTAGGAGATGGGAATGATGGGATGACGTGGGCGTCCAACTCAGCCAACCACGTGGAATCCATTAATGGAGAGCCTATTTAAAAGAGGCTCAAAATTAATGGGAAAATTATTTCCTCCAAAATGGCTGCTAGTGGAAGCGTTAGAGTTGAAAATTCAAATTTAAATTCTTCCAAAGTTTCCAACATGTGAGGAATTATAGATAAGGGAAAAAAATACGTAATAACTCCACTTATCTAAATCACAGCCAAGAATCAAACCAACCAAGAAGGAAATGGTCTACCTAACAACTCTATGGCATCTAAGGAGGACCACCCAGGGAAAGTCTTAAATGTGAATTTGGAGAGAATATCTCACACTAATGAAGCAATAGGCGATACAATATCTTCACCAAGAAAAGAATCAAGGAAGAGGGTGATAGTGATGGAGTAACGGCTGACGCACTTATGAAAGGAGATGTTCATGCAAGAGGAGATTCAACTGGATAATTCAAGCCAGATACATTTATGAACTTGGATAATGCAACTACAAAAAAGGAGATAAACTCCAAAGGAAACAGCTACACATCAATTAGCAATGAAGACATCATCAACAAATAAGGCAAGACAAATTTGGTTTTGGGAGAAAATATTAATGAGGAGCACATATCAAGGGCTATAGATGCCAATTTTTGGTTATTAGAGAAAATAGTGGAATTATGATTTTGGCTAGGTGGGAGATTTCTAAAGAATCTCAAAAGGCCAGATTGGAGTTAAGGCCCAAATTCAAGGAACTCTTAAATGTGGTGGACCCCACAACCAAAGAAGAAATCAATATTGGAGACCACTACAAGCGCACGTTACTATCACCTTTTAAGGAATGTATCAATGGAATGGACAATGCTCTACAAATCGTGAATTCAGGACAAACAACTCCTAACCCAAACTCAGCCAAACTGGTCCAATCAATTCCAATTGAAGGATCATCATCTCTCAATTTGAAAGCTCAATTACCATGTAAGTCCATTCCAACTGCTTCCTCTATTGTCCACCATACTTCGAATGCTCATTTCAAGAACCTTAATCCATTCAAAGAATTGGATAAAATTAGGACGAATGACTTTAAGCATTCTTCTAAGAAAAAATCACTGAAAAAAGTAGAGATTTCAAACTCAAATCGGAAAAAGAAGCTTGGTATCACAAAAATATTTAAAAATAATTAACATAAACAAAAACAAAAAAAAAAAAGTAGAAGGGTGTTATAGTGGGACTCATATCCTCTACGCCATCTTATTATGTGCCACGGTGAGCCACAGACTCAAAGGGGGTGGGGTCATACACTTTTTGCAGGCCCCCACCCCCCTTTGTGTCTATGGCTTACCTTGGCATACCGTAAAGTGATGCAGAGGATACCGTGGCACCGTTATTATCGTGGATTAGTTCTACTAATCCATGATAACTTTGGCCAAATGGGAGTAGCGTGGTTCATACACATCTGTAGTGGGGCTAGTGTGATATGTCATAGAGCAAAAATCACATTAGTGGCAACTAGGACTATTGAGCAAGAATTTAATAACAACTTCATTATATTTTATCTTATTAAGACTTCAATAAGATAACAATACAACCCTGAGTGGGCTAACGAGGAGCACATTCAAAAGCAAGCATCCTGTGATATGACGACACTGTGATGATGTGAGCGTGAAGGCAGTTTCTAGGTTATGTCCCTCACCTGCCGACCTTTTGGCTTTTGCTAATTAATGACACAACGGGTTGATATAATCAATTCACTTTTTGGGGATTTTTGATTCCTCCTGTGTGTCCCATCAGGGAAGGTGTCGCAGATCAAGACCTAGCCGATTAATCATCAACTCAACGGTTACCAAGGTGAGGTAAAACACAACAAAAGAGGAGACAGGATTAATTGGATGCTGCAAAAGTAGCACTACAGTCATTTTGTTTTGAACATATGAGTTTATATGATAATTGGGAAAAACAATGTTCAACAAACAAAAATATGCCTTTAATGCATAAATTTTAAAATTAGAGTCTGAATAATTTCGATTTGAATCAATCTTAGATTAAACAATCTAAGTGTAGTTTGATTATCTGCCTCATATCAGTCTATCCAGGTCCAATTCATGAGAAAATCCGATTTGTCCCAGTAAATCATATTAGTATAAGCTGATTCCAATTCAAATTGTTCGATCCAATTCGGACAAACGATCCACCCTTAGAGTTCATGAGGGGAGGGTTGATATCATCTATGCCAACTCCCCTGTGAGCTATTCAATGGCCACACAATAGGGGAATCAATTCATTTTTTGGAGGTGATGTGACATCTCAAAAACTGAGTTGATTCCCCCTTGTGTGGCCATTGAGTGGCTCAAAAGGGCCTAGAGGATTTTAGACCCTACACTTATAATACATGTGTGACATCTGATAAATGAATGGGCCTTGTGTGTACGGACACACCCACTGCGAGAGAGTGCACATATGTGCAACTAGTTAATGAACACTTCTAATACAGAATAAATACTCTCTCGCTGTTTATGACCTGTTAAGGTCTGTCTAACAGGTGGCACACACGATTGATAGGAAAATTAGAAAGATGATCTTCATTTTTTTCCCACCAATCGTATCATGCCACTTGTTAGACAAGACCTTAATAGGTCACAAGGCTGAATTAACATTTATTTTAATAAACTTTTTCTTTACTAAAAAAAAAAAAATTTAAGTTGTTGAGCGGATTCAAATGCAGATTGTTTTCAGGTATGAATATAAGTAAAGAAAATGATTTTTATTTAGGCCCTAGCAAGTTTGATTATTTTTTTTCTAGACCCAGCCTGGTTGTCTTGAATTGTATAGAAAAGAAAAGAAAAGTATAGAAAAAAAAAATCATTAAAAATAAATAAAAATGGGAAACCCAATTTTTCATGCAGCCAGATAACATAAAAATGAAACCTTTTCATGGCAATAGAGTTAATAATACATGTTTTTTTTCCTTCTTGGTAAATGCAAATAATGTAGTTTAAATAACAATAATTCTTATTACCAAAAAGAAAAAAATAATAATAATAATTCTGTTTTTCTCCACTTCTTTAGGCTTCCTATGATTACAATGGAATCAATTTATAACGTTGCAAACAAACAAGCCCTGAGTCCCTCACAACAACAATAACTTTGGTTGAAATTTCACGACAAGATCTGGAAAGCTAAGGCGGTTCTAATTTTCTGGCAATCATTCTACTTCTATCAAAATAATAATAATAATAATTCTCAAGCAATCATACCTATTTGTCAAATCAACGGCTGACATTTTGACACTTGGGAAACTTCCTTTTCCATATAATTGGAGAGATATCACCCCCATTTGCGATTCACTGTGCTTGACACGTGGTATTTTGGCCTTATTTACCCAAAAAAATATCTTAAACTTTACGTACTTAAGGTGACACTTGTCCGGCATCAGTATAAAAATTTGATTAGAACTGGCGTGACATCTCTCCAGTAATACCGGAGATCATTAGAACACCCACCAAGACACGACGGTTTCCTCTAGTTCTACTTCACGTCACTACACTAAACAACCAAAAAAACAAGAGAAAGCAAGTGGCCCTGAAATTCAAGGGTCATTAATCACGACAAATTAATATCTTCCTCAGATCCCAAATGGTAGGATACGCATCTTATTGGACCCGTTTTGGTTGGACCAGTCATTTGGTTCAAAGCAAACCAACCAGTAATGGGTCAAGGTAAAAACAAAATGACCATGTGTCAAAACTATCTTAATCATGATGGTTGAACCATTCACCGCCGGTTAGGATCAAACTTTGTTTATATTTTTATCAAATGCATACGGGATGCGGGATGCGGTTAGAGCAAATCGGCCGGTTAAACCAGATGCCCCATGTTGAGATTAGGCTCTAATTTAATCAAGGTTAGGAGAACTAGACTTGGTTGATATATATATATATATATATATATATATATATATATATATATATATAAAGGTGATTACAAGTTAGTGGTTCTCTAAATCTTGATTTAATTTAACACTATCCTTGTCACATATTGCATCTTCCTTGAAACAAGACGCTTATTAAAGGATTCGGGTCTTTCTTTTCTTTTTAAGTCAACAAACCCTTCCTTGTGTTTGATATCGCCCCCAAAAGTGAATGGATCCCATGCACCTCCTTATATCTTATCTTACAATCTTATCTTACAGGGCATCGCAGAGGATATCGTGCTGCCGAAGTTTAAGGAAAACCTGAACAGGTGACACCAGTTTCCACTACTGACCCCTCCCCCTTCCAGGGTTTTCGACCCCAAATCTTTCTTACGAAAGATGACCTCGCAACCAGGAGAGTGGATTGAATCCTCTCATCTTATCATTTGCACCCTATCAGGGGAAGGGTACATCAGCACCGACAAGTGATTTTCACTTTTTGGGAAGGGGGTGCATTTCACTTGTCGACACTGATGTGCTCAGTGCCCTCCCCTGACAGGTGCAGAGAGGAACAGATGATAAGAGGAGCGGATACAATCCACTCTCCGCAACCAGGCATATTAAGATTAAAAATGTCAAAAAAACAACAACAAAAAAATATCCAAAGTGAAAAATAGGCGTTCAAAAAATGGAACACCAAATTCAAAAACACGTGATGTGTCAATATGTGGCACGCCTATAAAGGTCTTTTCATCACAAACAATCATCGAAGAGCCTTTTTCCACTGCGAAGTCTTTCTTTGTCGGCCACTAAGATTCTTGGGAGTCTTGGACCTTGGCAACGAAGGTCCAAAAATGGTAAACCAAGCTCTCCCTTCCCTTCCCTTCCCCTCCATTATATATACCCCACAACCCAAACCACCACAACCAAGCTTCCACCACCACCCACCACCTATGGAGTCAGAGGTGCCTTCCTGGACTCTATACGCCGCCGCATGGCTTGCAGGCCTAGTCCTCATCCTATTTTTCGACCACATACGCCGCCGCCGTTTAAACCTCCCTCCCGGTCCAACACCATGGCCCATCATCGGCAACCTCAATCTCATTGGCCCTCTCCCCCACCGCTCCATCCATAAACTCTCCCAAAAATACGGCCCCCTCATGCAGCTCCGCCTTGGTTCCCACCCCGTCGTCGTCGGCTCCTCCGTCGAGATGGCCAAAATCATCCTCAAAACCTACGATCTCAACTTCGCCTCCCGCCCCAAAACCGCCGCCGGCAAGCACACCACCTACAACTACTCCGACATCACTTGGTCCCCTTACGGACCCTACTGGCGCCAAGCCCGTAAGATGTGTCTTATGGAGCTCTTCAGTGCCAAACGTTTAGAGTCTTACGAGTATATTCGTGTAGAAGAGATGCGTGCTCTTCTAACAACCCTTTACACCTCGTCCGGGAAGCCTGTTAATCTGAAAGACCATCTTTCAGATGTTAGTCTGAATGTGATTAGTAGGATGGTGTTGGGGAAGAAGTACTTGGACCAGTCGACGACGTCGATCGTGACGCCGGAGGAGTTTAAGAAGATGTTGGACGAGTTGTTCTTGCTTAATGGGGTGATGAATATTGGAGATTGGATACCTTGGATTGATTTCTTGGACTTGCAAGGGTACGTGAAGAGGATGAAGGATTTGAGTAAGAAGTTTGATTGGTTCCTGGAGCATGTGCTGGATGAGCACAACGCTAGGAGGGAGGGGGTGAAGGATTTTGTGGCTAAGGATATGGTGGACGTGCTTTTGGAGCTCGCCGACGACCCGAATCTTGAAGTCAAACTTAACCGGAGTGGCGTCAAGGCGTTTACTCAGGTATGAGTACGATCCTTCTTTCTTTTCTTTTTTTTCGGCTCGACATCCTCTGCGATGCCCCCTTTGCGATGCCCGGTGAGCCAAGACACAAGGGGGTGTTGTCCATGCACTTCTCTTATGTGGTGGGTGTGAACTTCTTTCGCTGCAACATATTTGTAATAACATATTTGTAATAATACTTATGGGTGCTAGACAACCTAGACAGACTAGACAACTTAGACAGAACAATTATGAAGTAAAATGTTTATATTTTTTAGGGTTTTAATTATTAGACTATTTATGATTGTTCGATTACATCAATCTATTCTTTATATTGTTATATTTAAACTAAGCGAATATTTAACAACATGGATATATATCTGCTTAGTAAATTAGTTACTCCGGTCAAATCCCATAAGTTTCTATCACTCTATCAAAAGGATTCATTATATTATAAAAATAATAATAATAGTAATATTATATTGTTAAGGGTTTTTATCAGCTTTGGAAATAAGATACAAATTGAGGAATTAGATGTACCATTTGCACGCTATCTGTGCATGGGTCCACACCCCTGCAAGGATGCAAACAATACATCTAGACAAAACATTATTTCAGGTTTATACTTGTTAGGACTGTCAATGAGCCAAGCTAGTTTGAGCCTCCATTTGAACATGTTAACTAAGTGAGTTGAGCTGGGCTTCGTTAGGCATACCTCACTAAAAGCTAGGGGTGGCAATTCGTGTTCATGGGTCGGGTTCGTGTCGGGTTGAGATAGGGGTATAACACTATATGTGTTAACCTGAACCCAACACGTTTATTAATCATGTCAAAAGCTTCAACCCTAACACAACTTGTTTAATAAACAGGTAACACAACACGACCACATAACCTGTTTAATAAATAGGTAGTGTCTGCTTGACACGAACACGACCCATGTAACACATGTAATAAATGGGTCGTGTCAAGTTGACACGATTCAACACGACTCGTATTGAAAGATAAACGCATTTAAGCCTTTTTTTGTATATTTACTAATCTATCTTTGTTAAATTTTTTTATTACTTAAAATTCAATTTTGTGGTAGATAAAAAAATAATTTAATATATGGATTAAACGAGTCGAGTCATAATGTATCGGGTCAATACAATCCAAATAATTAATTTGATCAATTCGGGTTTGTTGCAAGTTAAACGAGTTAACCCGAAATAACTCGTTTATTAATCATGTCTAAATAGGTTGACCCGTTTATGACACGAATCCGATTACATAAAACTCTAACCCACTAATTCCATGTCGGGTTTGTGTTGAGTTCGCGTGTCATGTCAAACATTGTCACTCCTACTAAAAGCTTGGCCCGTTAAGTGTCTTATATACATATATAATATATATTAATATTATTTAACATATATATTAAATAACCATCTGATATTTTATATAAGTGACCACACCATGTAGTGACACTTGACTGGTTAAAACGTACGGACCGAAATAAACAATGAATTCAGAAACACATCACATGTTAATCAACGGTATATCTACTCAAAAAATCTGTTGTAATACATGTCAGTATGTCACATCGTTAGCTTTGGCCATTTTAAAACAATAGATATAAAAAGCAAAGGATATAAGGTACAATACACATTTTTTGTCTTAGAGGTCCTGAAAAAATATTCATTTTACAAATTTCATTGGCTAGCCCGAACAATGCTTCACCGTCACCGTTGGTCTCGTCGACGAACTTGACACTGATCTTTGTGAGACGAGCTTGAGCTTTGAGCTGAGCTAGGCAAAGGTCAATTTGTTGACACCCCTAATATTTGTTTGAATGAAAATTTGAAAAAAATAGAAGAAAAAAAAGAAAACAGAAAGAAGCTAGAGGTCTGGATTTTGTGCACAAAAACTCCATATACAATGCATGCACACGGACAAGGGATGGACACATCATTGTCAAAAAGTGATAAACACCTCTCAAAAAATGTAAATCACTTTTTGGCACTGATTTGTCCTCCCCTTGGTCCGTGTGCATGCTTTGCACACAGATTTTATGTGCACAAGAGCCTGGCAGCACAGCTTCCTTAGGAACTATCTAAGCAGGAGCAATTATTCTGCTCCCAAATTGTCTACACCCCCATGCTCTCAGACACAAAGGTTAGCACGTGATACTTTTTTCTGAAAACCGGTTTTACAGTTTTAACCTTATACATCCCAGCCTTTTATCTAGAACAAAGGGAGTACACAATCCGGAAGTAGAACATTTGCTAGATAGAAGCCATAAGTTGTACCAGGCTTGGTTTAGGGTCTAACCCCTGAGAATGGGCTTAACTTTTATCAGTAACTACTTAAGAGGTTGGGCCAGGGTTGAAAGTTCCAACCAAAGTACTCTTCAGTACTGTACTATATATTAGTGGGTAAACCCAGTAATGTGCTAGGTAATGCTGGTCCTAATGGGCTAAGAGTTTGAGGGCCTCGATCCGTCATAAGGTGCTTATAGGGTCGAGCTAAACCTAACTAGTACATGCACAATTGCACACATATTTCCTAATGATGTAGGAACATATAATGTGTCTTAAAGGAAAATTTTTAACTATATAACACCACATTCATGGTTACTCCTGCGTTGATTTTGATCCTTCAGGACCTAATAGCAGGCGGCACGGAGAGCTCTGCTGTGACAGTGGAATGGTCAATCTCAGAGATCTTGAGAAAGCCGGAGATCTTCAAAAGAGCTACAGAAGAGCTGGATAGAGTGATTGGGAAAGAGAGATGGGTTGAAGAGAAAGACATCCCAAACCTACCATACATCGAAGCCATCGTGAAAGAGACGATGAGGATGCACCCGGTGGCACCAATGCTCGTGCCACGCCTTGCCCGAGAAGATTGCGAAATTGCAGGCTATAACATTCCAGCAGGAACTCGAGCACTCGTCAATGTATGGACAATAGGAAGGGATCCTTCATTGTGGGATGCACCAGAAGAATTCCGACCTGAGAGGTTCATTGGCAAGGCAATCGACGTGAAGGGACAAGATTTCGAGCTTCTGCCATTTGGATCAGGGAGAAGAATGTGCCCGGGCTACAGCCTTGGTCTGAAGGTAATTCAATCTAGTTTGGCTAATCTCTTGCAAGGATTCACTTGGAAATTGCCGGACCAAATGAAGTTGGAGGACTTGAATATGGAGGAAATATATGGGCTGTCAACACCAAAAAAGACCCCACTCATTGCTGTTGTCGAGCCTCGCCTTCCGGCTCATGTCTACTGTCAGTGATTATGTTTTAGTTTGTGTGGACTCTTGTAACTCTTGGTCGGGATAAACAATAGGTTTCCATGTCTTGGTATTTTACATATTGCCTACTAAAATATGAATATTTAATGCTTTGAGTGTCCTTCCATAATGCTGATTCATAGTTTTTCCTGTTTTTAAGAAATAATGAACACGATAGATACACAACCAATTTTAACGTGGTTCGGTAAAGGTTGCCTACATCCACGATTATGAATTTCCCACTCACTTTTTATGTGTGAAGAGAAGTGACTTCTTCACTATTTATAGTGTTCAATTTTACAGTCATGTGAAGGAGAAAATCTTGTTCTTAATTGTCTTTTATTGCCATATGAGGAGAGATAAGATTAAGGGAGATTTTATAGGAGAAATATTCTTGGGATAATATGAGTTTAGGGATGCAAGTATCCGATTATTATCCGATTCCAGTTCATTTTCGTATTCATTTAAAGCAAATACGGATATACATGTTATTTCGATTAAAAAATATCCAATTATAAATGACCCAATTACGGATATACATATATCCATCACGAAAAATATTTGAATCTGATTAAATATTCAGTTAATTATCTATATCCAATTATTATCCGATATCTGGCTAATATAATAAATAAATATTATATATTTATTTATATATATATATATATATATAGAGAGAGAGAGAGAATGAGTGAAGACCATTGGATCAAAATGAATCCAATGGTCTACACTAAACCCTATCTCTCTATTTTATAAAAAGTTTTAAAATTTTTAATATCCGGATATCTGATAACCGAATATTCAATTATATTTGATATCTGTTTATAATAATCGGATATATCTGATTATTATCTGGTATCGATAAACTTAACAAATATGAATTCGAACATGTTTTTCAAATATCCACTCGGATAATAATTGAATTCTGATATACATGAAATGAGGAATTAAAAATTGTTGTGAACATGGGAGTTGCTACCTCTAGCCATTATTTGTCAAGCCAACCATAAAATAAGGAATTAACGCCCCTATATATCAAATTTTGCCTTGTTGATAACCTACGACTGGTTAAGCTTGGTACTAAAAAAATTATTTAAATAGAACCTACAAAATATCTGCATTTATTGATGGTTATGATCATGCCAATTATTGGGGACAGGATAGGATTTGTAACCGTTTGACAAAAAATTAATCATTTTCAAATGAAGAAGCAAGCATCTATTAAGGGGACAAGTTTTGATGTTATTACTAGGTATCATGTAGACAGCTTTGGAGATGGATCATTACTGAAAAATAGCTGGTAGATAGATCATCTCCAATTCTCTCAACCTTATGAAAAGCCTTTTTCTCTTTTTTTTTCTCCTATTGCCTTTATTTCACTCAAGGGTGTCAATAAAGAAAAACACCAATATGTTTTAAAATTCTCTCTTATATAAAGAGAGAATCTCACATTTTCACTTATTGTTGTAACAAGGAAAGTGTAATCCTCATTAATGCCAACTTCTCAAAAGAAAATACAACTACTTTGGAAGCTTTAATCTTATCCATTAGATTACTTATCAATCCAACAGTACCGGTTGAAAAATAAAATGAACCCTACAATCTCCACCTTGGCTTATCTCATAACCACCTTGAAGATATCTAGCTCCACCTGTATCTTTTTCAAGGTACAAAACATGTTACATGTGCACCACACTTCACCTTGGCCCACATTCTGAAACCGCCCTAGTGTTAACCTGTACTCGTCATTAACGAACTCTGCTCAATATATGCCTAAAATGCACCTCTACCTCGAACTTGAATCATAACTTGTTTGTTATTACCATAAACAACCATTGTCATTCAAAAACTATAGGTATACATACCATCAAATCAATTCAGTCTTGATACCTCTGAATTGATTATAACACAGCCAATACACATGTGTAGTTACCCCAAATCAACTCTTCGATCCATCCTCTCCAACTACAGCAATTATTTCACCATCATCTATCACTTGGAAATCGATAATACTTGTCTCTACCCCAATTTTGAAAGACATTACATAAACACTTGTTATTCTATTCACCCTATTTCCAACCCCCTTTCAAAGTTAAAGAAATATCTCAAATTCTCGTATTATCTATCAAATGATACGTACCATCACACTGCTCTCCTTTTTTTAGGATCAAATAACCACATGTGATTTTCATGGCTCCACCTACCGCTGAATACCTACAATCCTTGTAGTCTAATCACTTTAATGATGTTAAATTATTTCACATTTTTAAAACAAACACCACTCCACCCAAAGTATGAACAACTCCATTAAACTTCTTAATTTCCACCATTTCAACACTCATGATGTCACACATGGACCTGTCACCTAAAGAAAAAACACATATCTTCTTGTCTTAAATGTATCAAAATATTCTTTCTTAGAGCATTATGAAAGTACAACCTGAGTTTAATATCCACTCAACATGAGAAAAAGTTTTCATACCATTGGAGACTATGAGAATATTTTCAATGTATTCTTCATGCTCCTCTGCTGACGTTATATTAGGATTGTCACTTTTCTTTTTGCCGGAATGTCTTAAACAATCACACTTATTCGTTGGTCATATTCTTTACAGTGGAAACAATGCACTTGCCATTTCCTCTAAACTTGAACCTAAACATGTTATTACTAAAGTCCCTCACATATAACATTCCCTTGTATTTCTCTACCCAACCAACGACTAACTCAAGGTCATGTCTCCTTTCAAGATTTGGTCTCTTTCTAATCTAATTAGATAGAAGTGATGTTATGTCATCATAATCCTGATATTTTACATGATGAGATACGTGCCTAAACCACTCATGATCTATGCAATAAAAAATATCAAAGAATAAATGAAATCAACAATCACACAAGACGAGGATTTTATATGGTTCAGCAAAGATGCAATGTTCAAGGGTGTCGTTCGTTTTTCTCTATATGTATATGAGAAAAGTACAAAGCTTACTTGCTCAAGAACTCACCCTAAAACCCAAGCTTTTAAACCTATTACAACCTTCTTCCTCACTTCTCTTAATACTGTGGAAAATTCTTTCTTTTTTTTTTACTTGAAATACCCTTTTACTTTTATTTCATTCAAGGAAAAAAACCCTAGAGAAGACTAATCAACATAATAACACAACAATACATTTTGAGATTCTTTCTTATATAAAGAGTATCTTGTGTTCTCAATCCTTGATACAACAAGGAAAATACAATTCTTGTTAATACCAACTTCTAAAAAGAAAATAATTCTACTTTAGAAACTTAAATCTCATCCATTGGATTGCTTATCAGTACAATGATTGAGAAACAGGACAAAACGAACAAAAGAATATAAATTTAGATCCGCATTCAATATGCTTATAAACAATTTTTTTAAAAACAAAAATGAAATATTTAACCTGAGTTGATACATATTAATCCATACTTGCTTTAAGCTGACCAAAACAAATAAGAAACGGATAAATGTCAAGATCATTTACAGCTAGCCCTAGAGTTATGCATTTCATGGTACTAGCATGATACCTCTCTAATCATACTAGACATGATTTCAACCCCAGGGGATCAATCATCTCCTGCCCACAGATTAATTTGCCTAGACAGGGGACAGGAGACATGACACATACCCCCAAAAAAAGTGAATTTTCAATTTTTATGGGGTTAGTGTCCATCTCTTGCTCCTAACAAATTAATCTATGGGGAAAGGAGGATCTTTCCTCGATTCCAACCCAAGGAAAAGAAATGACCCTAACGTTTTGCTCTTCTATATAAGGAAAGACCCACGAACTCGTTTTTCCCTTAAAGGAAACTTTATATAACCCATTATTTATGAGCCAACAGTCATTTTTTTTTTTTTACCATTTTGGGGTTGTTTGGTAGACTCAAGACTTGCATTAAGTTAAACTACACAAACGTGGAACTAGTGTCTACAATGTGACACATGTACAACAATTTAAAAATCAGCTCAAATTTAGCTGCAATTCTAAATATTTTGTATACCTGTTCCTTTTGAAAACAATTGCATGTTAATGCATTTTAACTTACTACAAAGGATCTGGATTAAGGTAGGTAGATAACTAGGTAAGTGAGAGAGTGGTTGATTAGAAATTTGTTCCTTATCAAATCCAAAAACAGTAACAGAATCACCAATCAGGTACAAGAGAGAATCTAAGGAAAGATCATGTTACTATCATTTTGATTATATAAACCCCACCACAACCAGCCTTCCACTACCACCACCACTCACTACAAGAAAAAACACTTTTGGAACACATAAGAGAGTCGCCAAAGGTGTAAAAATGAGTTGCCAAAACTTTTCAGTGACTCAAACCACCGCGTCGCCAACATGTTGCAATAGGTGTGGGTTAAAAAGTCTTTGAAAACTCCGGAACTTTAGTCATCAAAAGTTACTCATCATTGATGCCAACTGAGTCGCCAAAAGGTGCCCCTACAGTGTCGTGAAAAATGGGCTTGTGTCCTACAAGATAGGGGTATCAAACTTTTGGCGTTGCAAAAAACGCGTCACCAAAGACAATTTTAAATTTTTTTAAAATTTATTATTTGACATTCCATGACTTTCTCTTTGCGTTGCTAAAAAGTTAAATTTTAATTTCTTTTTTTATTTTTATAATTTTTCGCGACTCAATTGTTGAGTCACCGAAAACAATTTTTTTTCCTAATATTACTTTCCGTGACAGAATTTGTGAGTCACCCAACATCAACCCAAGCCAACCCAAATTGTTCCAAATTAATCAGATATACAATTTTTCTTGGAAACCTATATGCACCTATATTCATTCAAACCCAATCCAGCCTTTAAATTGGTCCAAATTCATCAAATTAATATATCATATGTATTCATAACAAACACATATCCAATTCATATCCAAATCCAATCTCAAACATAAACACATAAAAATCAAACAACCGTTCAAATAAATCTTAAAAGAGTACGAATACGACTGTCCAAATATCAAATTCCAAATACAAATGAGGCATGTTAGGGTCCCACTCCACAAAGCCATCATCAATCTATACAAATAAAAAACAATCGCATTAACAATTTATTAATCAAATTTGAAAGAAAATATAAGTGAAAGTACACAAGAATTGTTATCAATGGGATAAAAAAGAGTTTGCATCCCCACTTTACAAGTAAGCAGTGTCTCTTGTATCTTCCTAAAAGCAAGAACTGATATTGAGATCCATCTTGTTA
>JAOXJP010243711.1:0-22883 GCA_025762735.1 Platanus orientalis | reverse complement strand
AAATTTATACTGATTTGTTAACTACAATTAGAAATGAAGTCATCTTAGGTTTTTCTATAAAATGAAATGACCTATGTTATCAAGCACAAATCAAATCGGTGCAAATTCATTACAAACCATCCCATTGTGACTACAAAAGGATTCATATCCTCTGTGCCGAGGATATGTACTGTGTGCTGCCATGAGCCGAGACACAAAGTGGGGTGGGGCTTGCAAAGAGTGTATGAGTCCCACCCCTCATTGTGTTTCAGCTCATGGCAGCACACAATATCCTCAGCACAGAGGATATGAATCTGCTACAAAAGGCTTGGGAAATTCAAATGAAATGATTACATTACCAGTGGCTTCCAAACGCAGCCTTAATGTTCGCTAGTTCCATTCCATTTAATGAGACAAGTATTAACATACCAGGGATGCTGGTTTTCTTCCAGCTTATGTTGGAGAGGATTCGTGCAATCTATTTGACTTCAAGTCACCATATGCATAAAGTAAAAAGTGACACATGGTCAGAAAAAGTTCATTTTTACCTAACCTAATACCAACCAACCATAGTGCTCTAACCTTGGTTAAAAACTACCTTTTTTTCAGCACGTGTAGCATCCTCCTTAATACAAGAAGGAGCCTCCCTTGCTTTTACAAGAGAGATTCCGGAATCAATCTATATAATCAACTCATCTCTATGTGCTCAGATTGTCTCCAATAAATGTTGGAGAATAACATTCCAGCTTTTATATTTTGTTGACAATTGTCCCCTTAAAGGGCTATGGACCAGTTGTTCATGACTGTTTTGGGTCCCAATACACAACCAAGGGGACAGGTGCTAACACATGAGAGATGCTAAAGGGTTTTCCTTTGACATCTACTATTAGTTTTGAGAAGAGATTAAAACAACAATTAAGTTAAATAGTTCTTAATTATTATTAAGACAACAATGACATCTCAAGGAGTCATTCACAAAATCAGGCATTCCCGAGCTTTCATTTGCGAGTAATTCATTCGAGAATAGCTCAGACTAGTTTCATTTGTGCACTTCAGACTAAGTCATTTGCACATTTTGGACTTATTCATTCACGCACTTTGGACTTAGTCATTCACACACTTTGGACTTAGTTATTCGTACACTTTGGACTTAGTCATTCATGCACTTTTGTGTTCAGTTACAAATTTCAAGTTGTCTTTAATCTTAATTTCTAAACTAGTTTATCCGAAGTTAGAAGGTGTCGTTATCACGTTTCTTGAAGATAGTCAAGCCCTCCCATTAAGTGCAATAAATTTTAGCCAAGTTAACTCTAGGATACAATTTAGTACAGGTAGAACCCTTGTATCTCTATGAATTTGCACGGTTCGGCAGAGACGAACAAACCTCACAGATTACTCAAGACCATATTTAAGTCCGTTTTTTTTCAAACAACTTTTTAGTTTAGGATTCATCCATTTTCCAAAAAATCCTGTAGCATAACATCATTACTGGTTTACGGAAATGAACAAATAATCATCTTAAGGAGATCAAGGTAATCTCTTGTAAGAAAAAACACTGATCTTCAAGAGGAAGCTCATCCACGGTCACACGTGAACTCTCATAAATGAGAGTGTCAACCGTGGAGAGAGTCACTTAAGAATTAGACATTAGTCTCCTAAGAAATTGACAGTCGGTTTGAGTAGGTTCAAGCATACCATGATTTTGGTTGCCAGTTTCTAGTGCAGCAAGAAGAAGAGGAAGACAATGAAATTTAACTCCTTGACGTTTGTACATGACCATTCTTCAAAATTTGCAACTCCGGTATTTTCCCATGGAGGTGCGCCAACTCCCATTTTTCTCTTCTTCTTCTTAACCCCTGGTTTATAGTGGGTTGCTTGCAACCACCAATCTTCTCTCTCCCTTACCCCTGGTTTGCACAAAAAAACTTTCTTATTGCCATCTCACTCACGCCTCTTTTATAGAGGGAAAGAAGCACCTGCGAATGAGTTTCGTTTGCCAAGGTGCTCCCTATTCGCTAGCCTCATGGGGAGCATTAGTTCTCTCTCCTTTGATGTTGACAGCTCTCTACACATGCTGCCCCTTCACGTCAAAAGCTTGGCCTATGTCAAGGAGTGTTCTCCAAGGCACTGTAGTAGGTGTAAGTTTGTAGGCTTTGACCTACTAAAGTGAAGAGAGAGAGAGAGAGTCGTTAGACTTTGTGCGAGTGAGACAAGAGGGAGTGGGAGAAGCATTCACAATGCCGTGTGCAAATGGCTCCTTAGGCCGCATTCACACAGACCTTTATTTTTAAAATAGTTTAACATCTACTAGACTTCCTTCACTGGGAAATTTTTTTTTTTTTTTTTAATATCTTTATGAGCTAAATAGACTTCGGTTGCTTGGTAGTGGGGGACACTACATCTAAAGGCATACATTTCTCAAATTCACTTTGCCAAAACATTATTTGATCCTATGCCTGAACCATCATCATTACCTAAGAAGTGATACGATATTCATGGAATGACTGGCACTAGTAGAGGTCATGTTGTTGGTCTTGAACCTCTCTCTTCAGAATGTTTTGTCTTTCTTGTTGAAAAACTTCCCCTTTTAACCAGGAATTCTCATCTCCAAGTTGATCTATGTGGATTTTAGTCTCCATAAAAAGTGATTCCTTGTCTTCGGCATCCTATCAAGCTTGGATAGCTTCTTGTTTCGAGTCTGCCAAATGATGTTAGAACTCTAATAGTTTGCTTTCTAATTCTTCGAAATCTTTAATGTTACCTCTTCCTTTTTCCTTTCTAAGGCATCTGTACCTCAGGCAAATGAATAAGAATGGTAAAGATTCGTTGAGTCCATGCAGCGTACTCTTCTATTGTATTAGCTACCTGAGTGGTCTTTAACCCCAAGAAGAATTAACTAGCCATAAGTCTTGCAAGTCTTGATAGACCGGTGGTGGAATCAATGGGCTCATCTACTTTTGAGAGTATTTGCATCACTAAGAATTGGCACATGGATGTTGAATGATGTGCGTCATGTACCATGTTTGAAAAGAAATTTAATTTCAGTAGGTCAGCTTATAAGTTTAGGTTATAACATGGTTTTCATAGGAGATTCATGGAAAATCACAAAGGGTGCCTTGGTTGTAACTCGAGGAAAGAAAGAAGAGACACTCTACCTAACGAAAAATACATCTACCTCTATTTCAATTGTAGCTAAAGATATAGATTTAGACATTTAGCATTGTAGGATGGGGCACTTAAGTGAAAAAGGGAATGAAGATTCTCCACTCAAGAGGGAAGCTTCCAAGTTTAAAGGCATTGGACCTAAAGTTTTGTGAAAACTGCATTTGTGAAAAATAGAAGAAAGTCAGCTTCACTAAAGGTGCAGAGAAAATCAAGTAGGAGTATTCGGAATTGGTTCACACTAACTTATGGGGACCAGCTCAAGTATCTTCTATTAGTGGCTCATGTCATTTTGTTACCTTTATTAATGATTTAACTAGAAAATTATGGGTTTATTTTCTTAAACATAAGTCTGATGTGTTTGAGACCTTTAAGAAGTGGAGATTTGTTGTTGAGAATGAAACATGTTATAAGCTTAAGTGCCTTAAGTTGAATAATGGAGGTGAATATTGCAGCAAGGAATTTGAAAATTACTGTGCAAAGAACGGGATCAAGAGAGAGAAAACAATCCTCAATACATCACAACAGAATGGTGTGGCAGAACGAATGAACAAGACTATTAGTAGTTAAAGGATGTTAGCAAGGAAAATGAATATATTATTCCAAATGATTTTCTCCAGTTGTGAAGATAAAAACTATCAGGGTAGTGTTGAGCATAGTGGTAGCAAAATATTTACATTTTGAGTAGTTTGATGTGAAGACTGCATTCCTTTATGGTGATTTAGAGGAGGAAGTTTACATGGAGCAGCCAGAAGGTTACACTACTAAAAGGAAGAAGAAAATGGTGTGTAAAATAAAAAAGAGCTTATATGGGTTGAAGCAAGCACCAATGTAGGTATTTGAAGTTTAACAACTTCATGACAGTAAATGGCTTTAGGAAATGTCATGCAGACCATTGATGTTATATCAAGAAGTATGACAACAGTTACATTATATTGTTTTTATATGTTGATGATATGCTTGTTGTAGGATCAAGCATGCAGGAGATAATAATCTCAAAGATATGTTGTCAAGGGAGTTCAAGATGAAGAACTTGGGTGCAGCTAAACAAATTATTGGAATGAGAATTACAAGAGACAGGAAAAACCACGTGTTGAGATTGTCTCAAAAGGACTACATTGAAAAATTCCTAAAAAGGTTCAATATACAAAATGTCAAGCCAGTCAGTACCCCATTGGTAGGGTATTTTAAACTCTCCAATGAGCATTCTCCTAAATCCTAGGAGGAGATAGATTATATGTTTAAGGTACCATATGCATCAGCAGTAGACAGTTTGATGTATGCTATGGTTAACACAATGCCAGACATTGCCCATTCAATGGGAGTTGTTAGTAGGTTTCTAAGTAAGCTAAGAAAAATGCATTAAGAGGCTGTGAAGTGGATTCTAAGGTACCTAAGAGGAACTTCTAAAGCTGCATTGATTTTTAAAGGGTATGGACTTAACCTATAAGGTTATGTGGATTCGGATTTGTCAAGAGATTTTGACAAATGAAGAAGTACTATAAGGTATGTCTTTACCTTGGGTTCCACAGCTATTAGTTGGGTGTCATAGTTGTAGAAGATAGTGGCACTTTCAAGTACTGAAGCAGAATATATTACTATCATGGAGCAAGCAAAGAAATGGTTTGGTTGCAGAACTTGATGGAAGAGTTGGGAAAGAAGTAGGAGAACAATAGGTCAAATAGTGACAACCAAAGTGTTATTCATCTGGTAAAGAATTCAGCATTCCATCAATGTCCAAACAAATTGACAGGAAGCATCACTTCATACATTCGTTTCTAAAAGAAAATGTGTTGAGGTTAAAAAAGATTCATACGAATGATAATCCTACTGATATATTCACTAAGGCAGTCACGGTAGTGAAATTGGAGCTATGTAAAGCTTCAGTTGGTCTTCAGGTGTGAAGATAGAGCAGTTGAGCCGTAGAGATAGGAATAACATCAAGGAAAGAATGGTGTTCACAAACACAGGAAATGCAACAAGATATCAAACTTCAACTAGGAGATTGTAATGTGTGAAGTTTGATTTGGGTTAACATCAAATTTTGTCAACCTGAATCTGACCTAGATATAACCAAAAAAAACCTGAATATGGAAAATTTCAAGCGAAGGTGAGCAACACGAAGTTTTGACCCATTTTTATGGTTTTATGTACCGGATTGGATTCGAACCGTCTCCGTTATGTATTAAGGTTTTGAGGGGTATTTATATGTTTCTTTCTAGGGTTACATGTGAAGAGGGAGAGATTCTGAAAATTGTAATCATCTTTGACGAGGTTTTCCAGATAGTGAAAGTTTTTTCTACGGTTCTATGGTTTTTTCCCAAATTGGGGTTTTCCACGTAAATCTTATGCTGTGCGTGATTTCTATTTTCATTTTACTTGTTGATTTTATTGCATCTCGTTTTCTTTTAAGACGAAGAAGGTAAAACCATCCTAACAACGGGCTAACACATCAGCACCAAAAAAGTGATTTACACTTTTTAAGGATGATTTTCATTTTTTGGCGCTGATGTGTCAGCCCTGATGCCAAGCTAACTTAGCCTCCCATTAATAAGTCCTCCCAAATCCTTAGTGGGGCTCATGCAGACATGCCATTGATTGACACATGATGTGTTTTTGAATTTGGTGTCTCTTGTTTTACATCTTTAACACTTTTTTTAATCCCAAACACATCATGTCACCATAAAAACTGTAGATACTTTTCCATCACAGCAAATATTCTTCCTATATATATGCCTAATAATATGCTACAGCTCTTTGGAGCATGACAAAAAAGATCACAAAAGACAAAGACCCTTTGTTAAAAAAAAAAAAGGCAAAATACCCATGCTTTTTAGCAGTGCTACAAAAAGCTACAGAAAAATTTACAACCGCTGATCATTTATATATTGGGTTTGTACAAGGATTTGCGTCCTGTTTTGCAGTAGCTACTCTCTGTATAGAACGGACAAAGACAATGTCTCCTGGCCGACATTCGCATGCATAATTTTATATTCGATTCCTCCAATCATGAATAGCGCTGTTATGAAATCGTCAAATCTTTCTGCATTAAGAAATAGATTCTTTAGATAAAGATAAAAGGACAAAGGAAAAGAGATGGTGGTTTTTTCTCACACACGTGAATCAATTTTCATTGGATACTATTGACATTATTTCATTCAAAACACATGGCGCTCAACAGCGGTTTATGCTTTATAGATTCCAACTAGTTTTATAGAAGGGTTAATTATACAAAAAACTACCCTTGTAGTATCTCAAAATTTACCGTCTCCTACTTCTTTTTGAAATACCAAAAAAAACCACTTATCAAAGCGATTCTGGTTAAAAAATAAACATGGACATAATTTTTGAAATAATAAAAAAACATTTATCAAAAACCTAAAGTGCCCTACCCCATATCCACAGTGATGAGAACATGGAAGCAAGATGGGACTTACACTTGGCCCCAATGAGGTTCACGCATTGAGGCAAACAAGGAAGGGTATGGAAACATGTTATGAAGGGTTTGATTATGTTTTAGGGTGATCTAGTAGTGGTTTTATTAGTTTATTTATTGTTTTCATTAAATATTAGAGTTAGGAGTTAGGACATAATCAAAATCAGAGTTTTTTTATATAGGATAGTGTTGTAAGTATGCAACAAAGTCTAATTTAGGCTTGGTCAACCATTTCTTGAGAGGGGGGTTTTTTTACTTTTTTTTTATTTGGTTTGGTTTCTATTTTGGTGATGTATTCAAGAAAAAAACCCTAACCAATCATGGGTTATAAAGAGGGTCTCCTCCTTAATAAATGTTAATGAATATTAATGAGATTTTTCTGTTGTTCTTGGCTGCACACGACTGCCACTCACTTTTTTCAAGTTTTGTTACCAACTTAAACTTTGGTTGGTGATTTCCAAAGGTGAGTTGAGGATTTCTCACACTTGCAACCCTAATCTATCTTCTTCTTCTTCTTCTTTTTATTCTTCTTTATTTTACAGGTTTTCCTCCATTAAATCTTTCTACTCCTAACCCAGAAATCTTCTAATGCATCCATCTTCATCTTCCATCTTCATCAAATCATTCCATATCATTTCCCTAAGCTTTCAGCCAGTATTTCCTTCATTCTTTTTGTTTTCTTTTCTATAAATTCATCATACAACCCATTAGCACCAGCTGGCTGCGCGAGAAACTCATTCCTATCTTTGAAAATCCTCCCATATACATTCTTCTTTGCTGACAGAAATTTCATCTACCATTCTTGTCATTTTTCTTCAATTTACACAAGAGAAAATCATCTTACATCCTATGTCTACTATAAATTACCTTTCCATATTGTTTCCAACACACAAATCGCAAAACTCATGCTATCTAACCTGCTGCCAGATCTCTACACATAGGCCTGCTATTCTCTTAAATAAGACCAAAGAAAACCCCCAATTGTCTGATCATGTGTCTACCCCTTAGATCTTTAAAGATCTTGGGATTTAACCTTGTTTGAAGTTAGAAGAACTCACTAGCATAATTGTTCATATACTACTGTGTGAATACTTGGCACACAAGGTGTTCGACAAAATGTGTAAGTGTGTGCTGAAGCTGATTTTATGAAGTTACTTGCTCTAGAATGGTCTCACATTAGTGCCTAGAGGTTGGTTATTCATTTATTATTTGCCATACAATTTTCAAATGTATACTCTCAAAGTCTTTCTCTCTAAATTTAGGATTTTTATATATTATGCTACATAAAATTTGGTATAAGAGCCAGGTTACAAGTAGGCTTCCTTCCAGCTTGGTCATTGGGTTATTAGTGTGGGTCCTTGGGTTTGATTTGCTAAAGTACTTATTCTTTTATGTCATTAACCTAAAACTTAAATTCTCTATTTGTAACACCCCGTGTTATACTTAAAGGATAAATTTGTAATTTTACCTTTGTAAGGGTAAATTTTTAATTTTACCATCTTAAGGGTAAAATTTTCAATTAACATTTTTAGATAGACCATAGTGAGTTTAGGGACCCATTGGACCAAATTAGAAGTGTAAGCTCCAAGTTAAGCCTCAAACCAGTCAAATTTGAAAGTTATCTTGATTTCGCATTTTGGATAATTTCACGAGCCCTTTGACACTAATACTGAGAGAATTGAAGGTCATTCCGTACCTTGTTGGAAAGATATAGGAGTCTACTTTCCAAAAGAAAAAAAGTAGTGTGTGAATAGGTGTTTCCTAAAGGAAGTTACTGATTTGAAGTAATTTTGGAGATACACCAATAAAAATGTAAGATGATCTAGAGAAAAAAATTAATACCTTTAAAATTTTCTTGAAATCTAATTTTCAACATAACAAACAGTGTATGGATCCGAGTTTTCTAGAGTAAATTATGAGTGATTTAGCGCGAAGAGGTCGAAATAGAGAAAACCAATTCAGCTCGAGTCATACTAAGTGGATTGATCCGGGATCGAGCCAGTAGTTCTCTGGTCTTATAAAAAGGGCACAAAAATGTGTTTGATCAATCCATAACAACTTAGGTTATATTTTTTAAGGTATAATCGATTTTACTTCATTTTAGGGAGTGTGGGACCCCCCCAAATCAACCCAAAACCCTAGAAATACATTAAAGTAACCCTAATAGCTTCATGTATTATAAATGCTTGTAAACTAAGATTTAATTACTTTATAATTTTCATAAAGGATATTGACGGGTGATTTACTTGATTTGCCATGACTAATATGATTATTTGAGTTAGTGATGAACATTTCTTAAATGTATTGGTTAAAGATGATGCTAGAAGATAACTATATACTTGTATATTGATGTGTATAAATTGCTTAGAAAACTCTATGAAATGATTCAATTAAAATATGCTTAGAGACAGTGAAGATTGGGTTTCCCTCTTTGATATTCTATGAGTTCCATTAATTCTTGCATTTTACATGTTTGATAAAATGTCTCTTACAAAATTTGCATACTATTCACATGTTTCTTGGATGCCTTTGGATTCTTTGCATAAGCTTATTATCTTCTATGGTGAATTCCTTCAAATACATATTGGTTTATAGCAATTTGTGATATTCTACTGATTTTTATGTTAGAATCTTAGAATTCATGTGTAATTCATTGGACTTTACATGCATTAGAAATGTTTGATGACATGAGCATGTTACTTCTAGCATGAGTTGTGTTGTGCTTTCATAAAGCTTCTCCCTTGGGTTTTCCTATGTGGTTTATGAGGCATGAAATCACTTGGTTTAACACTGATGGCATGCTAGTTTTGTGTCTTTCATGAGTTAGAATGTATGGATACTTTTCATATACATCATACTTATGTAGTAGTTATTTTACTATATAAAAACATGAATTTGATACTTGATTTTGGATGTGAGGGTGTGATATGATACCCCTATGTGGAAATATGCATTTTTAGGCTCAGAGACCCCTAAGTGAGTTAGTCATCGTGGCCTTTATTGTGTATGGTTTTTATAACCTCGAAGACCCTTATATGGGTTGGCTAAAATAGTCCCATAGACCCTTATGTGGGTTTCCCTTCGTAGGCCCACAGACCCTTATATGAGTTGTCATTCTTAAGCTTAGAGACCCCTATGTGGATTGCCCTTCGTGGGCCCGTATACCCTTATGTGGGTTGCCCTTCCTAGACCTAAAGACCCCTTTGTGGGTTAGCCTATATGGCTATAGGTACCCAATCATTGGGTTACATTAATAGGTGAAGACGGCCCTAGTGGTCCATTATATGTTATATGATATATTATGTTGGAGACATTTATGTGGATTATGTGATTTGATGTGTTTTTTACACGAGTTATGTGATTTGTTTTGTCGAAAACTTTTACACGAGTTATGTGATTTGTTTAATCAGAGGCTCTTACACGAGTTATATGATTTTTTTTATCAAAGGCTCTTACATGAGTTACGTGATTTGTTTTGTCAGAGACTCTTATAGAAGTTATATGATTTATTTTATCGGAAACTCTTACACAAGTTATTTGATTTGTTTTGTCGAAGACCTTATATGGTATTTATATGATAAGCTATGTCGGAGACTCTTATGTGGGTTTTGTGATTTGCTTTATCAGAGACCTTGTATTGTTTATATGATATATTATGTTGGAGACCCTTACATAGGTTATGTGGTTTGTGTTTGACGAAGACCTTTCATTTTTTATTTTACATTCTGTTTTATTATGTGATAGAGATCCTTTAAGGGTTGACATGTGACATATAGTACTGGGCATAAGACATATAACACTTGACATGTGACATATAAATTTCTAAACTATGTAAGAAAAATAGAGATGTATGATGGTCCTCCCATTGGGGTACAATTCAATGCTATGAAGATCAATGATAAGTGTTAAATGACTAATGAAAAGTAATAAGTAAATATAAAGACACGAACAATGGAAGCTAATAAGTGATGAGTGAAGATATAATGAATGATAACTAATCTATGATAAGTAACAAGTAAGAAAGTGAATGATAAGTACTAAAGTAATGATATACTTGTTGAATATAGTAGAATTTCATGTGTCTCATTATGCAAATGTGTTAGTATGATTGTTAATTATTTAAAAATGATGCATATCTAGCTTGAAATGATTTGTATATGCATATTCATATTAGGAAAATATGGTCTATATATGATAATTGAATAAAAATGCTCATTGAGATGTACACTAGATATCCTTACTATGGATGGACTTTGAAATATTTATCACGTGATTGTAAGTATATATTGCTATGAACGTTTCCATGCAAATATATGAGGAAACTATTATGTATGGGTAGAATCATGCATATTGTCATATGTAGATATTAGAAGAATGTCATGTATAAATAGAATCATATAAACTGTCATGCATAGTTCCTACATGAAGAACTATGATGATGAGTGTATAGATCTTGTAATGACTAGTAGATGATATATGTACATTAGCATATGCATATACGCTAGAAATTGGTATATAGTCTATATGGAGATATATTCAGTATTTTTATATATAAAGATTCATATTGTACCCATCCAATTTCCATAATAGATTTTGTGTACCTACGTACGAGCTATGGATCTCATCCATCTATACAATTTTTTCAAGTGATGCTTAGCACACGCTATTTGGAGTGCCTAGAAGTAGAAAGGGAAGCATGCAGTTAATGTTTTCTCTTTTAGTTGTTTCAGTTCATTTTTAGACTCTTACTTTGTATTAGATTTTATTATGGGTTATATTAAGTTTGAAATTTAGACTTCATGATTTACAGTTTTATATTTTATTTGAGATGATGGAAGGCTAGTTTTATACATAGATGGTATAAGTTTATGGTTTATTTCCGTTGCACCATTAAGATTATGAGTTAGTGATTGATTCTTATTCTACTACATATGATAAGTTTAAGGTTAAGTTTCTAAGTAACCCTACAAGTTAAGATAGATGTGAAAAATTTATAGTGATTGATATGGATTCCGTTAGTAACGACTCAGTTTCAGGCCTAAATAAGGTTATGAAATTTTGGGGTCGTTACACCATTGTTCTGTATATGTAAGCATCATAAGACAAGAGGATTGCATTGGCATGTTTGTTGGGTTCTCAATCTAGCCATTCGTATAAGGTGTGTGCATTGAAGATACTTTCTTTAAGTATTGTTGAATCATGCTATAGTTGTTGATTAAGTATTGCATAATACACTATAGGCAATTTTGTTGTTTCTAGTGTATGGGAAATAAAACCTGGTGGCAAACCTAATAGAAGATCATAATCTTATGGAATTTACTACATGTTAATTTTGTTTTTGAGAGCGCAACAACTAGCTGATCCACTACAAGTCATTGCCTATATATAACTTGATGTTTTACTCAAATCTAGAACTAGAAATCAGGCCTGAAACAGCCAACATGGTCCTATTTAACTCCATACACCCAGTTGGTCTAGTAATATTTCCATTCCCACTTAGTGTCTAGTATCCTTCTTTCTAAACCTACAAAATCTCCTGGTTTCTTGTTGTTTTCTTCCATAAAACGAAACTTGGCTACTGTGTTTTACCCTTGACCCAACCAGTTATAACACAATACCTTGCTGCTTTCAATACCTTAAACCTATACTCTATTGCTTCCTATAAATTAGACTCACATCTTGTTTTCTCCTTCTATTAATTAACTTGAACAATAACCTTTTACACATTACCCCTGCTGATTGAATTTTAGTCCTGCCCATAAATTAGCCTTTACTTAGTGGGATTAGAGAATCAACTGTGTGATGCATCAAAGCTCAGTCATTGCCACAATGTAGTAATCAAGAACCACTATAGGATTAATACTTATTACATTCTTGTTGCTATCCAAGATAAGGTCATAGTTGATACTTCTTTAGCTAATTGATATAAAGGAATATGGGTTTTACCATTGACCACCCTTTTACTTTCCCACATGGAAAAGTTTTATTGTCATACTTAGTGATCAATTTAAGGACAATTACATATCTCCTAGTTTGGCTGCTAGACTATTCCGACTTCGTGAGGCTAGATCATTTTGTTTTTATAGAGATGACCATTGTTCAGTTTGAGCTTAGAGAATTTATTAGTGGTGTTGATTGTTACTTGGATAAAAAGACTTGTGGAGGACCATCTAATGATTCTAAGCAAAACATGGTTGGATGTGAGGAAAGCTAATTTTAAAAAGACATCTAATACTCTTCGGATTTATAATGGAGGAGAATGTTACCAATTTCAAGTTAGACCTATGGAGGTGGGACCACTTATTCCAAGCTTGTCAGATTAGAAAGAACTTGATGATATTACAAGAAGGGCATATAGTTTTTCTTCTACATGTAATGCACTCTTAAAAAGTAGGAAGAGGATACAAGCCATACTTGATAAGATCCAACTTCATATTCAATAAAAGAAAGCAAAAGTTGTTGATTTCAAACCTGAAGTTATAGTACATACAAAAGGGATACAAAGTGTGACAGAAAAGCTTGAAGTTGAGGTTCGTGAAATTGAAGACAATGCTAGAGATGAAGATATTATTGTGGAAGATCAGTCTAAAGATGAAAGTGATGCTCTTGTTGTGCAAGATTCTGAATAGACTAGTAATGAGGTTATTAATGCAACTAGAGATGTTTTGCTTGATGAGATAGTGGTGATTAAAGAGGAGTGTCATCTTGCTACCCTAGTTTGTAATTATCATTTGATGATGTTCTAGTTCCAGTTCCGAGTGAGATTCAAGCCATCTCTACTGATATGCTAGCTCTGACTTTGTGATGACTCTTGAGCTTGTTCTACCAGTTCATATTCAGCAAGACAAGTATTATGAGGTTTTCCCACTTTTAGCTACTTCTCAAAGGACAAATGCATTATGTTATGGCATCCTTTACATGACAGATGTTTCTAAGCAGACCTGATTACATCACAACTTGATTATAGATGAATTTAGCATATGATTATGTGGTTCGAGCTTCCTAATGTTGTTGTTCCTTTCCCTTTATAAAACTCAAGGTCGAGTTCTTTTTTTAACAAGATGGGTTTGATAAAGACATGGGAATAAGGCATGAGGCCCACACTTGGCCTTCGTGGGATCCATGCATGGAGTAAAACAAGGAAAGGCATGGGAACATGTTATAAGGGGTTTGGTTTTGTTTTAGGCTATTTTAGTAGTGGTTTTATTAGTTTATTTATTATTTTCATTAAGTATTAGAGTTAGGACGTAATCAAAATTAGAGTTTTTCTATATAGGGTAGTGTTTAAAGTATGTAAAAAAGTCTGATTTAGACTAGGTCGACCACTTCTAGAGATGGGGACATTTTTTTACTTCTTTATATTTAGTTTGGTTTCTATTTTGGTGATGTAATCAAGGAGAGAACCCTAACCAATCAAGGGTTATAAAGAGGGCCTCCTATTTAATCAATTATAATGAATATTAATGAGATTTTTTTTGGTGTTCTTAGCTACACAAGACTACTTGTAACATCTCGTGTTGCACTTAAAGGGAAAAATTATAAGTTTACCTTTACGAGGGTAAAATTATTATTTCACATATGTAGACAGACCTTAAAGTGGTTTAGGAACCCTTTGGACCAAGTTAGAAGTTTGGAATCCAAGTTAGACCACAAACTATCCAAGTTCAAAAAATGCCCTAAGTATGTTTTAAAGTAACTTTGCAGATGAACTTACAAGAATACCAAGGCAATCTAGGTTCACAGCATACATCATTGAAAAGGCCTTTGAGTTTAGTTTCCAATGCATCAAACGGTGTGTGAATTCAAGTTTCTTAAAGGCAGATATAGTCATTTTCCTCACAAGGGTTAATCTAAAAAATACTGTCTAATACCTACGAGGGGTCCCAAAGTGGGGGATGGACCATAGGGGGGTACCACGAGTGATCCCACTATGTGTGACTGGTCCCCACTCACGAATAAAAAAAATAAGAAGTTTCGAGAAATTGGTTTTTGCATAGTGCGAGTGGTCCCAAGACCAAGCGACCAGTCCCAAAGGGGTTTGCGAGCAATCCCAAGATTCTGTGACCGGTCCCAAAGGGGGTCTATGAACGATCCCAAGATTCTATGACTCAAGGGGACCGATCCTAAACACCCAGATTCTACAACAACAAAAAAAGATTCCTTTTCCATTTCATATGGAATCTTTTTGGGAAAGGGTAATCTCATATAATGACTAATATATAACATCATTTTGCCCTAAAATATGTTAGATTATACCTAAGGAAGGAAGAGTTAGAAAAATTAAAGAGTTTTGAGAGAAAAAAGTGAGAATTATTCCTTAATTAGGTAACTTTTACTCCTAACCATGAAAAATCTACTAAAATAGATAATTTTCTTCCTAGAACTTCCTAATTTCATTTATTTAATGTTAAAGTTACACCATTTTATAGATAATAGAGGAAAATGAAATGAGGTTCTTCTTCAAGATCTTCTTGGCAAGTAGAAGAAAAAGCTTGTTGTAAATCGTTACACAAAGCTTACTCTATTTTTACTTATTCTTAGGCTCTTAGAAGTCTTGTAATGGTAAAATCTTGAATCTATGAATGTTTTCTCATATGTTTGTGAAGATCTTTTTTTAAGATCTTAGAAACCCTACCTTTTGTGATGATTTGTGATGAGATCTTGTCAATTTTTGCTAGGATCTTAGAAATTTCTATTTTATATTAGGAGAAAAAATAGATTTGCATGCTATCTATATGTATTTCCTTGAAATGATGATTCTCATGCATTTGGAATGCTTGTAAACTAGGATAACATAACTCTATAGTTTCTATAAAGGATATTAATGGACGATTTGCTTGATTTGTCATGACTAGTATGATTATTTAAATTAGTGATGAGCATCTCTTAAATATGTTCATTAAAGATGATGCTAAAAGATAACTATGAAACATGTTGATCTCCATGTGTAATGATACTAGCATATTGTTGTGTATAATTTGCTTAGAAAAATCTATGGAATGATTCAAGTAAGATATGCTTAGAGGTAGTTAATGATTGGATGACAAATATGATTGACTTGTTATCTAGACCATATTTCGTGCCATGTGTATATCTTTTAAGATGTTTAAAAATATATGTAGATTTGTTTGACTTCCCTCGTTGATAAAGTTAAAGAATGATTTATTCATGTACTATTATTCTTGATCTTGCTAGCATATTTATATTATGTAAACATAATTGTCTCTTATATTACGATCAAATGATATACCATGTAAATATAAGATTAGGTAAGACGGCTATGAATGAACAATATGTAAAAAGATTAAAAGACAAGAAGAATAAAAAAAAAACAAGAAAAAAGAATATAAACAAGTGTTAAGTTGGTGTGAGACACCACTTAGGGGAGTAAAATGAAGATAAATAAAGGTGGCTAAGACATAAAGAATAATGTATGTGACAACCCTTTCTATTAGGGAATAATACAATATGCGCCGACAATCCTTGTTATTGGGATAATACAATATGTTAATGGTTCTTTCTATTGGGATAATATATGTTAATGATCCTTGTTATTGGGATAATACAATATGCCGATGATCCTTGCTATTAGGATAATACAATATGCCAATGATCCTTGCTATTAGAATAATAATATGCCGACAACCCTTATCATTGGAGAATAATACAATGTGCGAAAGTGTAAGCAGGTGAACCCAAGTATAAGTAAATGAAAGAAAATTTAAGTGAAAAAAAATTTAAGCTAATGTAAGTGATGGTCCTTGCTATTGGGGTTATAATTCAATATGCCTACGGCCCTTGTCATTAGGGAATAATGCAATGTGACAAAGTATAAGTGAATTAAAAGGCCCCACCATTAGGGAGAAAGAAAAGAAACTATGATAAAAAGAAAAAAGAAGTCTATAAGGAAGTAAGAGTATTAAAAGAAGAATGAGAAGCATATAAGCTTCGAAAGTAAATGGAAATTATAAGTCATGTAAAGAATGAAAATTATTAAGGCAAGAAAATTGTAACATCTAAGTTTCACAAGTACAAAGAGATTAATAAGTTATATAAGAAAAGAAAGTTCTATGAAAGGAAATAAAAGTACTTAAGTTACTAATGAAAATGAAATCCCTTAATATGAGTAAAAAGAGAAAATGTCAAGAAAAATATGAAATCACATATTCTTTAAAAAGAATATCAAAGGCTGTAAAAAATGTATGAAAAGAAGAAGATTATGTAGCCTTAAGAAACAATAAGTGAATACTAAATTAAAAACAATAAAAGCCATATGAAGTGATAAGTCAAATTTGATAAAGTAATAAGTAGTGAAGGAACCTAAGGAATGAAAATGCTAAGGATAATGACAAGTAAAATAAAATGAACTATGTTGAACAAGACAAATGGTAGACTTATGAAAGTTATAATATAAAAATAAAAGTTAAGGTAAAGATGAATTTGTAAGAATGAAAGTTTATCTACATATGCGTCACCATGCTAATTGTCTTTTTATAGCTGCAAAATGCATGGGAATGATACATGTTTACTTTAAAGTAGTTTACCTATGTTTATTCTTATTGGTAATATGGAGGTCATGCATGAAAACCATTGGAAAAAGCTTATCAGGATTACACCATGTATTCCTTTCAAGATATGTTTAAAAAATGCTTACCATGTCATTGTATTATCATATTGTCATGCATATCATCATGCACATATAGTAGAAGAATGCCATGTATAAGTAAAATCATGCATATTGTCATGCGTAGATATTAGAAGAATGTCTTATATAAACAAAATCATATGTTTTTTCATGCATAGTTCATACATGATGAACTATGATGATGAGTGTATAGATCTTGTGATAACTAGTAGATGATGTATGTACACTAGCACATGTCTACACGCTAGAAACTAGTATGTATTTTATATGGAGATATATTCAATATTTTTATATTGAAAGATTTATGTTTTACCCATCTGATTCCGTAGTAGGTTTTATGTACCTACTTACAAGTCATGGATCTCACCCATCCACATCATTTTTTCAAATGAAGTTTAATGCAGGTATGCCATTGGAGTGCCTAGAGGTCAAAAGGAAGTCATGCGATAGATCCTTCCTCTTTCATTAGTTTAAGTTTACTTTATATCCTACTTTTGTATTAGACCTTTATAATTGGCATGTATTAAGTTGATATTTAGTTGTTATGTTTTGTAAGTCCTACATCTTAGATATTGGTTTAGAGACTTTTATCTCCTACGTTGATGATGGGAGACTTATGATTTGGATGACTAGAAAGTTTATACATTTATGTTCTTATTTCCACTATACATAGAGGTTTATGATTAAATGTGATTAATTCTTATTTTGTTGTGCATGTTATGTTTAAATTTAAATTTCTGAGTAACCTACAGGGTAAGATTAATGTAAAAAATTTATAGTGAATGGTTTATGGATCCGATTTAGTGACAACCCAATTTCATGCCTAAATAAGGTTATAAAATTTGGGGTTGTTACACTGTTGCTCCTTCCCTTCAAGTTTGTTGCAAACTTGAAATTTGGTTTGTGATTTCCAAAGGTGAGTTGGTGACTTCTAACACTTGCAACCCTAATCTACCTTCTTTTCTTATTTTTTTTCTTTTTTATTTTATTTGTTTTTGTCATTAAAGCTTGTTGCTCTTAACCTAGATAAAACACGATGAATCCACTTCCTGACAAGATATCTTTTCAAGTTAAATGGTAAGACATGGGCCACGAAAACACTCAATCCTAATTTTGATCAAGCTGTCTAACTAAAGCTTGGTTAATCTTTGATCTCATGTTTGCAATGATAAAAAATAAAAATAAAGAAATAAAAGAAGGTGGAGAATGGTTAGGGATTGATCCCATGGTCCTAAAGATCCGCTAATTCGGCCAAGGATCAAATCGGGATTAACTCGAGCCAATCCAGAATCCTTAGTAGGATTGCTCTTCATATTGGATCAGCCGATCCTTTCAAAGGATTGAACGATCCTTAACAATATTGAGTTAGATTATCTGATCTAACCTAGTATTGGCAATCTCGATATAAGGGATCAACCAAAATGTGGGTTACTAGGTGGGCAATCCAAACCAACCTATCCACATTGGATCAACCAATCCTTTTAAGGATCACTTGATCCAAACATGGATCAGATCATGATTGGGTCGATATTTTGATCCATGATCAATTCGACAACATCCATGGTTGTTTCAATTGAACCTAACCAATCTGAATGATCTTGATCAAACCGATCTTGACCATAGATTGGTTAATCCTATGATAATGGTGATCTATATTCATTTTCACAAATCCAAATGCAACATATTTAAATAGGTTATGAACTAAGTATGTATACCCCTGCTATTCTATTCCTTCAAAAATAGTAGATACAATAATCAAATATAGCTACTATTATAGCTATCAGTACATTGGTGACAAGTAGAAACACAATCCTTGATGTTTTCCATCTTATCCCTGCTTTTGAAAGAAACTAGTTCTCATTTTTTATCCAATGAAAATATTTAGCATTACAAGTCATATCTAATAACGTAGTTAACTTTATGTGTGCAAATAACAAAGAAATTGTAAGAAAAATATTGATTGAAGATATCTTTTAGATTGCATTTGTTTTTTGTTTCATTTTAATTACTCCAAAAAATTAGAAACCTACAAAACCAATTTGGTAAGTTAAAGTGTAAGCTGAACAGCTGAGTCTTCGAATAATAATTAATAAATAATAATAATAAAACCTAAGCCATTGTATGCTTGAAAATTGAGGAGAAATTTGGCCGAGTCAATCCCAAGTTTGTTTGTTTGTAGTTAAGTAGGAGGTACAATAAAACAAAGAAGAAATTCAAAAAGGAAAAAAGAAAATAAGAAATAAAGCTTACCATTGTCCCTGGAGTGAGGTCACTCTGGCTAAGTTGGGCTCGGCTAAGTTTAGCCCGAAGCATGATACCTAAGTTCGAGCCCAAGCCCAAACTTAGTCCGAGACATGTTGCCCTAGCCTAGCCTGATTTAATAAATCTGGTTTTAGGCCGAGTTCGAGCTAGCCCGAAGTTAACAGCCGGTGAATATTCTTCTTCTGCTACCACTAGTGGTATAGATGATCTTACCGGAAAAGAGAGACAAAGAGAGATGAAAATAAGAAGAGAAAAAAAAAATACAACAACAACAACAAACAACCTCATCCCAACTATTTGGGTCGGCTACAAATACCTACAAAATCACAGTCTAAGCATCCATGGATTCTCCAAACAATGTGATCCTTACAAGAGAAATCTCTGACATCAAAATGCAAAATCCCTATCTCTCATTCTGTTTTACTACCAATCCAAAATTCTTGGGTTCCCCTACTAGCATTCTTAAGCTCAACTTTTGCAGTTTGTATTGTCGTTGAAAACTAAATTGTCCGAGATAGGGACAACTTCTTCATTGTCTCTATGTCAAGGGCGGTAGCGGAGAAGTTGTTGATGCAGCAAGCATCATAGGTAACATTTAGAGGGAAAAGCAAGAGGGAGGATGCCGTTCACATTAGGGTTAGAGTTTTGTTATTAGAAGGTTAATTCTACACCATTGGATTACCATTTAATCCAACAGTATATATGTAATGTTGGGTGTTGTTTAGGCCGGGCTTCAGGCTATGATAATATATAAACTTCAAGCCAGTCTTCTGGCTATATGAGTTATGATCGAACCTAGTCTAAAACTGACTTCAGGCCTAAAGTTTGGGCCCAATCTCAACCAAACCCGAAGTTCAACACGCCTAACCTACTCATTCTTCAGGCTGGACAAATCAAGCTTCGGGCTAGTCTAGCCCAATTGACAACCCTAAGGCTTTGTTTGGTTGTATGAAAAGTAGAAAATTTAGTGGAAAAGTAAATCAACTTTCATAAATGCACAATTTTCTTCACGTTTGATTGTGTGGAAAGTTCCAAAGATGGAAAATGAGTTTTCCTAACCACTTTCCAACTTTCCTAAAAATGGAGCTTGAATTTTCCATTAAAATGGTTGGTTGTTGCATTTCCCCTTTTGGAAAACTTTCAAAAAATTTAACTTCCCTCAATTTTCTAATGGCAACCAAATACCTTTTAGAAAGTTGAGGGAAATCATATTTCACTTCACTTCACCTCTACTTCAATACTTCACTTCACTTCTCCAACTTCCCATGCAATCAATCAAAGCCTAAGGGTGAGGGAAAAGGAGAGAGAAATAAAAAAAAGAAGGAGAAGGTGGTTGTAGTGGTGATAGAGCTTTGGATTTGCAAAGATAGATACAAAACAATCGAGGGCATTTGGTGGAGTAACTCCTAGACACATTTGGAATGCACTACACAACCCCAACATCGCGTCTAGAAGACACTTTGAAAGTAAGAAGTAGAGAGTAAGCAAGAGGAACATTTGCATGTGTTGGCTGAAAAATGGTTTGCGGGTGTGTCACTGCCACATGGGCACAAAATTTGGTCTTCCCTATGAACCTAGGCGCTAGAACAAATAGCAAGCAGACCAAAGAGAGTCCTCCAGTCATCTGTCCAGCCACCGAATACTAAAGATTCAAGCGATTTAGGAAGGGGCAGATACTTCCTTCCAAACGAGCTCTTTTTACCTTGTTGGAATAAGGACTTCACCACATATTACACCAAGACAACAATAATGTAAAGTAAAATGAAATGAAGCTAAGTAAATGCTCATTAATAGATGAATGGATCACTTACTAAAGATTCAGGCAATTTAGGAAGGGGTGAGTACTTCCTTCTAAACGAGCTCTTTTTACCTTGTTAAAATAAGGACTTCACCACATATTACACCAAGACAACAATAATGTAAAGTAAAATGAAATGAAGCTAAGTAAAATGCTCATTAATATATGAATGGATCACTTACAAAGCTGATAATCATATTGAAATTTGAAATACCAAATTACTTGAGACTTGTTGACGATAAGATATAAATCGAAGTTTGTCGGAACTGACCGAAACTTGTGTGCCAAGCTGTAAGAGTTGGTTAATGACAAATTACAAACTGAAGATTTATAGAACTTGGCTGAAATTTGTATGTCAAGTTCATAAGAACTTGTTGATGACAAATACAGACCGAGATTCTAATACATACTGATATGACTTAAACTAAAAAAGATAAACCCATTACGGGTGAAGATTGGATAATGATTTGATTGGGTGATTGAGAGATGATTTCTTCTTTGTTGCATTGTACGTGGGATCACCTCACACGGCCAAATCATTGTCAAGAAGATTTGCACAAATAATATCCAATAGACATAATGACTAAGTCATTTTCAGCATTCAAGTTCGAACATTACTTGGACTTGATTGATATTCACAGTATCTAAAGTTACCCTTTGGGGTTGTGTGAAGAAGATGGGAGTAAAATTTTCTATACTATATAACTTTGGTAGAATTCAAGCCAAGGTTAAGAGTTATTAGGTTCATGTCTTAATTTCAACCCGAGATATAACCCAGATAATGATCTGGAGAAAAACCTGAATATGACCCGCTTATGGCCAAATTTTGTTGACCTGTATTGTTGACTTGATTTGGGGTCCGGATCCAACCTGTAGGGATTAGGGTTTTAGGGGTTTGTATTAGGGGATTCTCGATTTTTGTGTAGTCGGACAATTCATTATAGTCTTTGTTTTTTATCATAGTGAAAGCTCTCTTACCGTTTTCACCTATGGACGTAGGCTTCAAGTCAAACCACGTAAATCGTCTTCTTCTTTGTGTGTGATTGTTGCTTGCATTATTTTCACTCTACTATTTTGTAGCATACGATCCCAAAACTAGGTTTTCTGCATAACAAAATATTATTTTTTTTGGAAGGCCTTAAATGTTTCCAACCTATATATTTTTAAGGAAGAAAATGTACCATGATGACAAAATTTCTAGTGTTTATGGTGAAATTATAGCTAACCCTGGGGTTTAGAAAGTTCAAAAAAGTGTTCAGGTGTTAAAAAAAGAATCACCAAATTCAAAAACACATCATGTGTCAATCAATGACATGCCTACATAGGCCTGTGTCAACACAAACAATCATTCTCTATATTTTTTCCTCTTCAATTTTCTTATTATTTACCAAACCATCTCTAGTTGAGATGGTGTGGTATGGTCTCTTCAAGGTAGAAGCATGCCCAAGTGGCCTTACCCAAAAAAATAAAAAAAAGACAAAAATTAAAATAAAATAAAATAAAATAAAGATCTTATTGTTTTATTAAGTTTCTCTCCTTTATTTTCAATGTTGCTCCATCTAGCGGTCAGGTTAAGCTCAGTTTAGGATTGGGTCAATCTG
>JAOXJP010243701.1:0-22883 GCA_025762735.1 Platanus orientalis | reverse complement strand
TCCTCTCGGTCAAGATAATCCAACGCCATTAACTCAGGATTTGACAACTCAACGTCTGTCGATCCTTCTACATCAATCTTTAATACAAAGTTTTTTTTCACTAGAACACTCTTCTAGGCTCCTTTTTAAAGCATTTATGACTTCAATAGAATCCTTTTCCATGATAAGTTTGT
Organism: Platanus orientalis; assembly: GCA_025762735.1. NCBI lineage: Eukaryota > Viridiplantae > Streptophyta > Magnoliopsida > Proteales > Platanaceae > Platanus > Platanus orientalis. The sequence continues at coordinate 22,710 of JAOXJP010243701.1, read as the reverse complement.
GAGCTCTTAGTGTTGTTGTTGTCCTCATTCCAAGTAATGTCATTTATCCTTCAACAAGTAAAGGAGAACATCGTTGTCTTCTTCCAGTTTTTGCTGTAATCATATCTCCTTTTAGATTTCTTATTATTACTCTTATTCCTACCTGTCCCCTCTTCTCATGTATAATTATGCCTTTCTTCTCCTCATTTATTGTTCTTATCTATTGTGTTGTGTTTACATCTTCATGCTTATAAATATTCTTTTTTATCTCCTCTATTTCTTCTTCTCAGTACTTCTTGTCGTTTTTGTATTTTCTATTCCTTATCACCATTTATAATATCCTGCATGTATTCTATTAAGCTATTTGTAGGTTTTGGGATTTAATCTTAAAACCTTCTATTGTTGGTATCCACAAGTCTTCCTAAAATTTTATGTTAAGCCCATTCCCCACTTCCCTAGTTCCTTTATTAATGGCATCCCTCTCTTTTATTATACTCTTCCAAATTCATGAGCTATCATTTCTGATCTTTGCTTTTATAAAGTCCATATAAGGGAATTAAATGGGTTGAAAGAGTTTGACCCATAGAGCATTTGGTTCTTTTATGATTTTGTAAGCCTATTTTACTAACATGGCTTTATTAAAAGCATATAGATCTCTAAAACCTAGTGTTCCACCCCCTTTATTTCTTGTTAAGAGTTTCTCATTCTAGTCATTTAATTCTTTTTTCATTTTCTTTTTGCTCTCACTAGAATGCTCTTTGTTTTTTATTTATATGTTCACATTTTTTTTTCGTTGAGAATTTAGAAGCAGGACATTGCATATGTGGGTCGTGTTATTATATAACTGATTTTATTAGTGCTTCTTTTCCTATTTGATTTAATAATGTACCTTTCCATCCATGAATCCTATTAGCTACTTTGTTTTCTATGAATGTGAACAAACTAGTTTTTTTTTTTTTTTTTTTTTTCCTATTGATGTTGGTAGTCCTAAATATTTTCCTGGGTTTTCTATCTATTTTACATTTTGTCTATTTATTATTACATCTTTAATTTGTCCAAGGTATTGAGACTAAAAATCATTTTTGACTTTTCATAGTTTATGGTTTACCCTCCTACTACATAACTATACGAATCTATGAAGGTTTTTATATTATCTATTTTTCTTAGTTATATCTTTGAAAATATGTAGCAATCATATGCAAATAGTAGATGTGTTATCCTAGGGCTTCTTATTCAAATCCCTTTTATTTCTTCATTATCTTGCATCTCTTTTAATTTGTTTGAGAAACCCTTAATGCATATTAGGAATATGTAGGGGAATATCGGGTTTGTGTGTCTAATTCCTCAACTTGATTTTAATTGATCACTAGGTAAGCCATTTATTAGGATATTATATATGACTACTGAAGATACACACTTCATTATCCATTGGGAACCCCACAAGATGACCTCATGAAGTTGAACTTTGATGGAGCTCTATCCATGGTAGGCAATTATGTAGTAAAGTCAGGGTATTTTGTAAACACAACACAATAGATAAGAACACTAAATGAAATAATTAATAATAACAGACAATAAAATCCTCAGTCTAGGAGCAAATCAAAGCAATAACCAAACAAATAATAGTCCTTATATACCTTGGAATAAAAAATATGGAATTTAAATCTACTACAAAAATAAAATAAAATAAAATATTTGTATGGAAAACATGTCATGAGGCTCTACCCATGAAAATGAATTTGATAAAAGGAAAATTCAACATCAATCATATATGCCACCTATATAAAATTGAATCTGAGTCAACCCTACATGGTCTGGTAGCATGCTCAGAAATTAGTAAAGTTTGGTTTGCATCACCTTTATCTTTGAGAATAGATGATAATGTGAATGAAAATAATAGTTATTTTGAATGGTCTAAACATTGGTTATTGCTACCAAATGTCATGAATAAAGATTAACTTTGGTTTTGTTAATGCATAGCCATTATTAGTTGACAAATCTGGAAAAGGATAAACTTAAGACACTTTTTGAAAACCAAAATTTTTTTATATGAAACTAATCTTTTAAAATCCCTGTAGATTGAAATAGAAATTGGATCGAATAAATCCTTTACTAGCTTTATTGTGAATGTAATATATCCTACAATGTCTTTAATAAGACAATTTCTTCAAAGCTAACTATGAGGATGGCCATTAACCTAGGGCTGCATACTATGCCGGGCCAGGCTGTGCCCAGGTCTATTCTTACCCGTATCAAAACTTGGACAATTTGACCCAAGGTTTCAATGCACTGGGATGATCCCATGCTATGTTTTGAGGCCCAAAGTAGAGTTCAGGTCGTGATAGTAATGACCCTATCCCAACCTGATTCCTCTAACATTTATCCAGTCTTGGTCCATGTTACACACAGCCAAGTCTGAAATCATATACTTGTAAAGTTAATACATATTTATAATATCTAACATATGTTATTTCAAACATAGTTATTACATTAGGGAGTCATATTGTATACATTATACAAGTATCAATAAATAACATATAAGTAATCTAATAAAGTATATATATTTCTAGATTACAATAACATCTTGGCTTATAAAGTTTGGGCCAACCTTAGCCCTAGCCTAAACTATGATTATTAAGTGGACTGGGTTTTCGCCCATTTTTTTTAGTTGAACTCGGGCCTAGGCTCGAACCAAAACCGGCCACTTCTGCTATCCTGACATAGCCTGATGGTAGTGGCTTGGGCTATCCAACGTGAAACTGCAGATTTGAGTCATGAGCAGCTACTTTGTGCTAAATTAAAGCCATAGGTTAGGTCTATTTCCCATCCTCCTTACCCAGTAGCCCATTATTACAGGACAGGCACTAGGTAATGACCAGTGTAGTTGCTACAAGTTGTTGAAGACCCACATTTACTAGCAGATACAAGGCCTTTTCTTTGGGTCAGTATTTCTAAGTAACCCTTATAAGTACACACATCATATCCTGGTTGGGTCTTTGTTGGAATTTTCCTACTAAACCTTCAGTAGAGGATTCCATAAGAATCATAACATTACACACTATTTGAAGAAATAGAACACAGGAACCAAATTATGATATCATTTAAACATTATCTGTCTATTGGTTCAGTAGGGATTTTCATTCTAATTAAGTAATGATAGCAATTAAACATTAGCGCTTATTTGAAGGATTAATCTAAGGTTATAAAAAATGAATTTATTTGTTTATAATTGTGAAGAAATACAAAGTCATTAATCTAAACTAAAGACCATCTGTCTATTGGTTCAGTAGGGATTTTCGTTCTAATTAAGTAATGATAGCAATTAAACATTAACACTTATTTGAAGGATTAATCTAAGGTTATAGAAAATGAATTTATCTGTTTATAATTGTGAAGAAATACAAAGTCACTAATCTAAACTAAAGACCATCTAATGACAATAGCAAAGGTATCATTGTTGTTGTAGGTAATAACCACATTATTTGGCTTGATTTTGAGCCAGCTTTTTTCTAAGACTCGGGTTTCTGTATTGAAATATTGAAGTCAATCATCCCAAAGTCAACGAAATTTGTTTCCTAGCTTTTTTAGTTATTTTAATTTGCCAAGGCATTGCACGTTAGAGCTGGATTATATCCTCAACAAATGAATTAAATTAATGAATGAGAAAGAGTGTAATCTCTCTCTCTCTCAAAGAGAATAATGGGAAAGAGGACGAGGCTCTGATCCTCTCTGTGAGAACCTCAATAATCATCTCAACCACATGAGTGTATTACATGAAGAAAAAAAATTTACAAAAGATAAAAAATAAAAATAAAAACTAAAAAAAACCTATTTTTCATTCATTACGCTTAAGCGGTTTAAACTGATAGATCTCCTGGGAGAATAATGTGAACTCTCCCACTCTCATAACAAAATGGCTCGATTCCATGCAGCTAGCGTTCCCAATTACTCGATAAAAACTATCTCAATTATATATATATATACAAGTACTTCATTAAAAAAAAAGTAGAAAAACAAATATATGAGTAGGTGAGATTTTGAAAATATTAAGAGTTAGCAAAACATTATACTTGTAGTTTTTTTTTTTCTTTCTATTTTCTTTGCTTTACTAAATTCAAGTTTTTTCTTTTTCCTCTAATCTCAAATGTTGGAGGATATGATGCCTAATTAAATACTTATATTTGGCAGGTCAGGTATAAAATCATATATCATATACCCAAACTCGAACATGGACCTATCACATATGATAGGGTTCATGTTTAAGTATACCTAAACTTACACATTGACACCCCTTACTTGTGAGACCATTCTTGAATCTTTCAAACTTTTCCTTCCTTCTATTCCAAAGTTAAGTTCATCTTTAAGCTTGCATTTCGAACATCCACCTCCATATAATGGGAGCAAATGTTCTGACCAAAATTGATGTGACCATGTGTGACATGCATTACAAACTGACTTGTAATGTGTTTCTAAATTTGGTGCCTCTTTTTGGACACCTACTTTTTGAAATGAACACTATTTTGACACTGTTTAACACTACATTCCACTTGCCAGCCTATGGTATGGTCACACCAATTTTGATCATAGAAAATGTGCACCCAATTTGATTGGGATATCAAATATTGAAATGTTATAAACTTAGTGAGGGCAGGAGTACAACTTGTACCGGGCTTAATTAATGAGAATCCCGCTACCCTAGCCCAATTGGATGTATGTGTTAGCATTTTTGGACCGTTGGTTGGGAAACAACCCAATTTTACCAATTTTAATGTTAGGATGATGTTAGTTTTTTTCACCATATATATATATATATATATATATATATATGTTGTATGTATGTATGTATGTATGTATTATAAATTTATATGTAAATATAGTGTTTTTATAGAATTTTAATTTTATATAATAAATTAAAGTTCCTTCGGCAGGCCTGAGGCCATACAATAAGTTTGGGCTAGGTTCGAGCATTGATTTCTAATTTTCTACCAAACCCATGCCCTTAATGCACAAATCTGGGCTTGCCTAGGGCCTAATACGACCCCGCCCATGCATATCTGCATTCCTATGCTAAGTGATGCAATCACATGGGTATTTTGTGATTTGCACTTTTTGGGGTGACACTTATCACTTTTTGGAGCTAACATGTCCATCCCATGATGCCCAGCGGAATAGGAGGCGGACAAAATCCTTCTTAGTTTTGGTCAGTACATTTAGTTGCATATTTTTTCTATTTTTGGGTAAATGATACAGGGTTGAACTTAAAAAACGGGAAAGGGGGGAGAGGGGGGATGTGCCCTTACATGGAACTGACCCTCCATGGTCTAGTTAGCAAAAGTGCCAGCCTTGGCAAGATTATGAGCCTCTAGATTCGCTCCTCTATTAGTGTGAGATGAAACCACCTGTTCAACTTTTTCATACAAATTATACAATCCAGAAAAGCATGATTGACCATCCAAGGTCATTTTCTTGAAAAGACATCAAGGCTTAAACTATTCAATCTTGACAATAGTATATGATTGGAGAGCGACCAAAATGACCCAATAAATAGGAGATCGGTGAGCTAAGCAACCCATTTTGGGTCCAATGACTTGAACTATTTGTGGAAAGTTCTTAGCTGTCCCAGCTGGCCACTCCATCACAACACACAATGTGCATAACTAGCCACATTCAAATATAGAAGGCTCTTCTTGGTTGTCCCAACCAACTGTATCATCACCAGGACATAATGTGCACAACCAGCCACATTCAAATATAGAAGGCTCTCAGTTGTCCCATCTAGCCATGTCATCACCAACTCACAATGAGCACAATCACCACCTACAATCCAAGAGGCAATCAAATTTCTCAATAGATTCTTCTAAATATGCCAAGGATCTAGGTGGTTTGATTCGTAGTAATCCAATATAGGTTGGTGTATTGATTAACCTTCCATGTATTCAATTGTAAGATTAGGAAAGTGTTATGTGCACAGATGAACCTTCTATGTATTCAGTTGTAAAATTAGGAAAGTGTTGTGTAAAATATCACAGTTGTACCAACACTCATTCTAAATACACATGGAGACAAGCCCAAGAACTCACGTTGAGAAAAGGGCATTCAATCCACCTTATATTTATTTTGTCTTTCTGGTATTAGAGCTTGCAAGGTGAGCCTAAGATTCCTCAAAGTCATCATTTCTTTTTCTTTTCATCATGACTTCAAACTCATCCATTAAAAAGTACTCCTATCATTCCACTCTCAATGTTGGAAATTTTATCACCATTAAATTTACCCAATCAAAATTTCTCCTATGGAAGACTCAAATAATGGGTCTTGTAGAAAGTCAAGAAATTGTCAGATTTCTTGATGGTACAACCCATATGCTCATTTGCACGATTGTTGTTACGTATGCTGAGAAAACCGGTGGAAAGCATGAAATCAACAATACATATTATGTTGCTTGGAGAAAATCAAATCGCCTCATTCACAGATGGATCACAGACACATTATCAAAGGAGGTTCTCAAACTAGTAGTTGGACTTAACACTGCGTCCGAAGTATGGAAGCCTCTTAAAGATTCATTCACCCAAGAATCTCAAGAGCAAGAGTTCTATCTACTGCAACAGATGCAATCACATCGTAAAGATGCATTTACCCTAGTAAAATGCATACGAATATTTAAATGATATTGTGATAATTTGGTTGTCATTGGTAAGCCAATAAGTGATTGAAACAAAGTATTTAGTCTCTTATGCGGTCTTGGACATGGTTATGAATATTTTGTAACAACTTTTTTGAAGCCTCCCACACCATCTTATCATGATATTGTCCCATTGTTGCAAAACCATGAGACCATACATAATCTACATTATTCAAAGATGAGCTACGACACCAATCACAATATGGCCTTTATAGGCCAACAGTCACATGGTCAAGATTCAAATAAGAATTTTAGAAGAGGAAAACCTAGACACTTTAGTTCAAGGGCACGTGGCTTTACCCAAGCCAATTACCAAAGTCGGTGCAACGCTTTACCAAATGATGTCCCAGGAGATGCTATTCCAATCGACAAAATTGAACATCCACGGGAGAATCATCTTCCACTGCAAGTAAAGGAGAGAGGTATTGTATGCCAATGTGGCAAACCAAATCACTCTACTATCCAATGCTAGCATCGCTTCAATTAGACATATCAATCTGATGATGTGCCAAAAGCCTTAGTTGCAATGACACTGGCAGATAGTAAAGATAATGCCTAATTTCCTGACACCGGTGCTTCCACACATATGACCTCGGATTCTGGTAAGCTTGATACTATTACTGGTTACTTTGGACCAAAAAAAATAGTCATTGGTAATGGAGATACTTTAGACATTACTCATGTGAGTACTACCTCAATTAATATCGAAAAAGAAAACCTACGCCTAAACAATGTTCTTGAGGTCCCAGAAATTAAAAAGAACCTTCTCTCTATTAGTCAAATGACTACTAATTACCCATGTATTTTTTAATTCACTTGTGATGGATTTGTAATTAAACACAGGGGAACAAGAAAAGTGATTACTTCAAGAAACATATGTGGTGATCTTTACTCTCTCCAATCAAAAGACCAGCATGCTCTCTTTTCAAGTAGGTTTTGTATTGTCAGCGATGATATATGGCACCACAGATTGGGACATCCACAAATGGAGGTGGTAAATCATCTAAAGCAAAATAAATTGATCGTTAGCTATTCTAATAATAAAATCATAGTTTGTAATAGTTGTCAAATGGAAAAGTCATGTAGGTTGCCATTTTTATTATCAGTTAAAGTATGCGATTCACCATTTGAGAAAATCCATTGTGACTTGTGGGGGCCTGCTCTAATTTTATCCTCTCAGAGATTTCGTTATTATGTTATTTTTGTGGATGACTGCTCACAATTTACCTAGTACTTTCCATTAAAAAACAAATATGATTTTCTGACATGTTTCATCGAATTCCACAAATATGTACACACACAATTTGATAGGAAAATACGGGTGTTTCAATCAGACAGAGGGGGAGAGTCTTCTAGAAAAGAATTTACTTCTTACCTCAATGATCATAGCATTCAACATCAAATATCATGCCCACAAATGCCTGAACGAAACGGTCGGGCTAAGAGGAAGCACCGTAACATCACCGAACTTGGTCTTACTATGATGTTTAACAACCATATTCCTTAGAGATTTTGGGTTAAAGCCTTCGCCTCTGTTGTATAGCTTATTAACAAACTACCATCTCGAGTTTTGAATATAAAATCTTCATATGAAATATTCTATGGATGCCCTCTTGAATATAATTATCTATGGATATTTGGTTGTAGATGTTTCCCTTATTTACGAGATTATGCTAAGACAAAATTTGATCCACGATCAGTTCCATGTATTTTTTTGGGTTAGTGTGATCGATACAAAGGGTATCGTTGTTTCTACCCGCCATCTGGATGGATTTTTACCTCCGACATGTGGTCTTTGATAAAACCACATTCCCATTCCAAACACTAGGATCGTTATTCACCACTACTAATGAAACTTCAACTGATGAAATTACTACTTTTATTGAGTGGCTTTCAAGAACCAAGGAAGGCAATAAAAAAAAGTGGATACCCACTACTTGCACCACCTACTAGGACTTCAATAACAGATGAGCAACCATCCGATTCTTTTAATAGCACCCTGTCATTGGTGCATACTCCACAATCAGATCTTTATAAGTGTCCCTTGATCATGTTCCCTCCACAACCCTTAATCATCCAATGCTAACTAGATTCAAAGATGACATCACCAAACCCAATCCCATGTACCTCTACACTGCCTCCACTATTTCCATTGAACCTAAAACCTTGAAATCAACTTTAAAACATCCGGGGTGGTATATTGCCATGAAAGATGAGCTTTTTGCATTACGATAAAATGACACATGGGATCTTGTTCCTCAGACATCTCATATGAATGTCGTTAGCTGCAAATAGGTTTTTAAAACCAAACTTAAACCGGACAGTTCCTTGGAACGACTCAAAGCCCGATTAGTGGCTAAAGGTTTCAATCAAAGGCATTGACTTTTGGAGACTTTCTCATATGTTATTAAACCAACTACCATTTGCACAATTTTTGCAGTTGCATTGGCTCACAATTGGGACATTCATCAGTTAGATGTGAAGAACACCTTCCTTCATGGGTATATCACCGAGCCATTCTTCATGAACCAACCACTTAGGTTTCTAAGATGCTTCCAAATTAGATTATGTGTGTCGCCTCAAACATGCTTTGTACAGTCTTCACCAAGCTCCACGAGCTTGGTTTAATCGATTTAGTCTTTTTCTCCTATCCACGGGTTTTTATTGCAACACCGCTGACTCTTCACTATTTGTTTATTGTGATTCTCGTGGTACACTTTTGCTCTTACTTTATGTTGATGATAGTTTTTACTGGTGATAATCCAAAATTTTTAAAGTGGTTCTTCACTTGCTTGGAGTGTGAGTTGCCCATGAAAGATCTAGGATTCCTCCATTATTTCCTAGGTGTGAGTGTTACTCACTTTGCTCAAGGCTTCTTCCTTCATCAAGACAAATATGCCTTAGAGCTCATTGAGAGGTCTCATATAAAAGATTGTAAGGAAATTCCTACTCCTATGGCTTCCAAGTTGTGGCCCTCTCCCACTAAAGACATATCATTCTCTGATCTTCAATTTTATAGAAGCATAGTGGGAGGATTACAATATTTGACTTTCACCAGACCAGATATCTCTTATAGTGTCAATTACATTTGCTAGTTCATGCAGAAGTCCATACTCTTCCATTATCAATTGGTGAAGCATATTCTCCATTACATACAAGCGACTCTTTATCATGGTAATCATCTACTCTCCCATGGTCCTCTTACTATTTATGGATTCTTTTACGCTAATTAGGCAGGGTGCCCTATAATGCGACGTTCTAAAACAGAATTTTGCATTTACTTAGGGGCTAATTGCCTCTCTTAGAGTGCCAAAAAACCACATATTGTGGCCCGCTCATCCATTGAGGCTGAGTTTTGTGCCCTTTCTTCCACTGCTACAGAGATAACTTAGATCTCTTTTATTTTATGGGAGATTGGGCTTCATTTCTCTCAGTCGGCAACTTTATTTTGTGATAATATTTCAACTCTCCACATGACCATTAATCATGTGTTCCATGCCCAAACAAAACACGTCAAGATAAACTATCATTTTGTTCAAGAGAAAGTTGCACTTGGAGCTCTCACTACTCGTTTTGTCTCATCAAAGAATCAAGTTGCCAACATCTTCACCAAGCCATTGCCACGACAACAATTTCTTTCTCTTCATGCCAAACTGGGCCTTTGGTCCCTTCCACAGCCCATCTTGAGGGGGCATGTGGAAAGTTCTTAGCTGTCCTAGCTGACCACTCCATCACCAACACACAATGTGCAAAACTCGCCACATTCAAATATAGAAGGCTCTCAGTTGTTCCAACCAACCATGTCATCACCAGCACATAATGTGCATAACCAGCCACATTCAAATATAGAAGGCTCTCGATTGTCCCAGCTAGCCATGTCATCACCAACTCACAATGAGCACAATCACCACCTACAATCCAAGAGGCAATCAAATCTCTTAATGGATTTTTCTAAATATGCAAAGGATACGGGTGACTTGATTCGTAGTAATCCAATATAAGTTGGTGTATTGATTAACCTTCTATGTATTCAATTGTAAGATTAGAAAAGTGTTATGTGCACAGATGAATCTTCTATGTATTCAGCTATAAGATTAGGAAAGTGTTTTGTGTAGAATATCACAATTGTACCAATGCTCATTATAAATACACATGGAGACAAGCCCAAGAACTCACGTTGAGGAAAGGGCATTCAATCCACCTGATATTTATTTTGTCTTTACCGTTTTGGGTTTATTTTGTGTGGTATTTTTGGGTTTCCATGCACGATTTTGATCTAGGGTTTTTCACCTAAATATATAATCCTATTCATAGGATTTTGGGGACGGTCTTTTGAGATATCTTTGGGGTTCTATGGGAGAACTCATTAATTTGAAATATTTACTATAGTGATGAAAAGCTTCTTGATCGTCTTTGCCTGTGGATTTAGGCAATATTACCAAACCATGTAAATTTTGTGTTCTTTGCAATTGTTCTCTTTTTTGTCTATTTTTCTCATTTCATTTCAATTTGTCATTTCACATCACCATTAACCCAAATCCGATCCGTTTTGTCATAACACCTTTCAAGATCTACTTGTTCTTTAAACCTTAAGAGCAACACTCCTTCCTAGACCTCTGCTCATGCTTGAATGACATATATGATGGGATGATTTTAACCATCTGAGGCATAGACTACTTTTAGTACTTTTCATATGATCCATTTAGAGAAGAGGCCTTGGGTTCTAACCTAATCAGCATCACCTGTCCACGGTCATGCATAGACGTTGCCTCTCTCACATGGGCCTACTAATTACTGCACCTAGTGCAGGACTTGCATCACTACGGGAAAGGCAGCATTAACGCACGACTATGGAAAAGTACTACTGATCAGGTTCGAACCCAAAATCTCTTCCCTAAAGAGGCTGAGCTGCTACTACCAGGGCACTGGGGTGTTGGTAAGGCTGCAAATTTGGTTGGGCTGGCCCAAAACCCGACTTGTCTGGCCCAATTTTTGGTCGGGCTGGACAGACTGAAGTTGGGCTCGGGCCGAATTTGGGTAGACATGACAAGGCCTGACTTATTTTCGAGTCGAGTTTGGACAAAGGTTAAAAAAGCCCGAACCCAGCCCAAGCCCAACCTTAACATATAAAATTCAAAATCATGGGATTTGGACCACTTCAGATCTACGTAGTTTCCTCATTACCCATCAATCCAACGGTTGAAATCTTTCCACTCTTCTTCCGATGCCCAAAGTTTTAAATTGTCTATCTTTAAGAAGCATCAAAAAATTAAAATAATTTAAAAGTAGAAATGAGAGGATGCTTCGGTCGGCCATCAAACATTCAACATTGAATCTTTTATGCATGTTGAAAAGTATGTCATTCATTTCTTCTTATTTTAATAGTTTTCTATCAACAAATGGAGGACCACCTGGGCTAATTGCATGGGCTGTTTAGAATGCTAATAAAAAATGGGATAACAGACATGGGCTATTTGGAATGCTAATAAAAAATGGAATGTCAACAAGGTATATATGGACAAGGCCCGAGCTCAGCCCGAAACCCGACTTTTTCAGCTCAGGACGAGTTTTGGGCAGTGGTCCTTGGGCCCAAGTCAAGCTCAGACCAAGTTTGGGCAACCCTAATAAATTTCGGACTAAAGCTGAGATGACCTACGTCCGACTGGGCCCGACCTGATTTGCAGCCCTAGGTATTGGCTTGATGCCGTAAGTAAATATGATATTCTAGCATAAATAGTAATTAAATAATTACAAGACCAAGACCTGATCAACCCGCTGCTCTATATTCTACTTCTCGACATCTAGGCATTCTTTAACACATGCATGTTGGGCTGCAAATTTTGTTCTAACACTCATTTACTGCCAAACAAACGGTGCTTACGGGGTAAGTATTGACCTAAAAGTTTTCTTAAATGTGACCCTTCAAATGGTGCGTGAAAGAAGGGAAAATATTGGTCTGAACGAGACTTGGGACCTTAGAATTTTATAGTATAATCCTCCACAAACAGGTTGTTTTAGGGTCTAAATGGGTTTTGCTTATCTAACCCCCTAGAGAAGCAATTGGATGCTGATAATGTCTGCCCAAGCTGGAACAGTGGGCAGCATCCTTTGACAATATAGAAAAGGGTAGCGATGCACACTACTCCTTTAGATGCTTAAAGCCTATAGTCATACTTTTGTGCAAGTTGGCACCTCTTCGTAAGTCAATTTCACTTTTCCTTTGATTTATTAGGTCAATGGAGAAGAGATTCTACCCTTATGCAAGTGGGCACCTGTTCGTAAGTCAACTCTCTCTCTCTCTCTCTCTCTCTCTCTCGTCAATGGACAAAGATTCTGCATTCTAGACTGATCTTATAGTTTTCGTCATTTACCACAAACATACCAAATTTCAGCCGTTTTGGACTTTTTTTCTTTCCTTTTAATTTTATGATGAAGTGAAGAGTCTAATCAAATGGTGCATGGAGATGTAGAGCATTTTCTTAATTCATCATATCTATGTGCTTCCACTCGGACTCTAGATCATCATCCATAAACGTGCATACGTGGCATCCATACAGAGGATTGGACCCACAGTTTACAAGTCCTGCTTAATTAAGAGCTCTACAGAACTAGAATTACAATTAGACAGATGGTTTTGACAATTCAATTCTATATATATATATATATTGGACAGTGGAAATAAAAGAGCCATATTTGTTCGAACATAAGGTCTTCAAATCAGATAAAAGCATCTGATCATATTGATTTTTTGGTCTTGGAAATCTACCAGGAAGGCCTCGTCTACTGGTGGGTCCTGATCCACCATGGGTGTGAACTCCAGATTTTTAGTTCAAGGACCCAAATTTTGTCTGATTATTCAAACAAGCTCCTTTGATAAAATGACAACTTAGTAATTTGGTTTATTTGAGCTATTTGGTTGGTTGGGGGGGAGGGGGGGGAATGGCAACTACGAGTAGGGGTGGCTATGTTTGACATGACCCACGAACCTGACACAACCCAACACGAAAATAAGCGGATTAGGGTTGACCCTAAACGTGTTTTGGGTCAAAACAGGTTAACCCGCTTTGACACAATTAATAAATGGATTGGGTTAGGGTTGAGCCAAATGGTGTTATACCCTTACCCTGACATGACACAAACCCAACTAACCCGACTCACCAAGATAAATTACCACATAAACCGTGAACCCGGCACGACCCAACATGAAAATAAGCGGGTTAGGGTTGACCCTATACATGTTTTGGGTCAAACCAGGTTGACCTGCTTTAATAAATGGGTTGGGTTAGGGTTGAGCAAAATAGTCTTATACCCCTACCTTGACACAACACGAACCCAACCCACCAACACGAATTACCACCCCTAACTACGAGTACTACACTTCACTAATAGTATTGTTTGTTTAGCATCTTTGAGATTTTACTTCCATAGGTATCTTTGAGATTTCACTTTTATAGTTAGAGTTAAAAAAGATGTTAAAACCCCAGTTTCAAGTAATAGATTGTTGGAGACAACGGGTGGAAGAGAAAAAGTGACATCTATAAAGCAATTTTTGTTCATCTTTCTTTCAAATATCATGTAATCAGTGTGAATCCATGAACATAAGCAATCTTGTTAAACCTTGTTAAACCACGTAAATTAATGTGTCTTTGCCTGTGATTGCATCTTGTTTTTGCCCCCTGCCACCTTTTTTTTAAACTTGGGGTACTTCTTAAGCATCCTGCCCCAATTACAAGTAAATTCCAATAATTCAAAGGAGAAAACTAGAAATATTATAAATTCTGACGGTGAATATTTGAAATCAAATTAGATAGGGAAATATAAAAATAAGGTAAAACCAAGAGACACAATTTTAAAATCCTCTATAATTGTTAGATCCCTTGAACCTGTAAGTTGGAGACTATTCTTTCTTTTTTTCTTAATTTAATTTTATTATGAGAACTACCAACCAAGGAAATTTCTTAACCAAAAAAAAAGAAAAAGAACATTGGATTTATAATACTCCCACCTTCAACGTGAAAGTCTCGTCCTCAAAGTCAATGCCAATGTCATCTTTGGCTTTGAGATGGTTTTGAGTTCATAATTTCTAAGTCAAAGCCACAAAATAAATGTAGCCCTCTGCCATCGTCTCCCAATGCCCATTGCAATTCTAGAACGGAAAAAGTTACAGAGAAACTGTTTCTAGAGAGATGGGAAGAATTCAAATGGAAACCCGTCTCCCATACCCTCCTCAACAGGCTCAGCCCCAAACCCAAACCCAAACCCAAACTTCCTCTAACCCACTTCCTCAACAACCTCTTCATCAGCTTGTCGTTCACCCGAACTACAACCATAATCACATCACAGCACTTCAGCCACTTACACAAAATACTCTAGCGATATCTCCGAACAATAGTGTCCTCACACGTCCTTGCCAAACCTCAATCCAAAACAATGCTATAATTGGAACTCCCTTGCAGGTGCACTACGCCATGGCGCCTTCACCCCGGGTCAATAATGCCAAAGTGGGCATGGAGCCTTGGACCACCGGCCTCTTTGATTGCATGGAAGATCCTACCAATGGTGCACATCCTTTAGTTCTTGAGCAGTTTCCTGATACTTGTTCTTGGAATCTTAGATGGTGTAGCAACAAGAGATCCCCGTCAGGCAGGCGTGCCGCCACGAAGGGACTAGGGGCCCATAATACATAGGTCCCAGGCTTTAGGTTGCGAGTTCAAATCCCTTTGGGGACATAATTACTCCCCCGGGTCTTGCTGTGTCTGTTTAGAGGCAAAGGTGTGGGGAGGGGCGGGAAAGTGTACAATGTTCCCACATTTTCCAAAAAAATTGATTGTATTTTATGCAGTAAAAGACAGATGATAAAACTACTTAACATAACCAAATTTCCCATCTTTTACCATCACTCTTATAAACTATTTTGCTGTCGTTTCAGTTAATTGGAAATAAAGTATAGGAAAGAAAATGAAGGATTCTGTCTGCCAAAATATGATTTACACTTTTTGGGAGGGCACTTATCACTTTTCAGTGCTGATGTGTCCACCCCTGAGGCCCAACAGACCAAGTGTCCGTTAAGAGAGGCAGACAAAATCCTTCTCAAGAAAAGTAAAATGAAATGTAACTTTTCCAACTTTGTTACCTTTTGCTTGCAATCAAACATGTACCTGTATAAAAAATGATGACTTTCCATACTCACCCATGGTGGTTTTTCAGTCTTTTCCTATTATGGGCAATTACCTCTAAATAGATAAAACCTAAGTATTCCTCCTCATTAAATATTTGTTAAGCATATTAACTCTAACATCTCCTATAACCTTAGGATTCTAGGAGAGTTAGTTAATTGCTTTATTTAAAATGATCCAGTGAAATGAACTACACCATCTAGGGTGCTAGGACTTGACCAAAAATTCATCAGATTAAATGAATGGAGTTCTCTAATTCGCTTTGCTTTGTCATCTTGCAGCTTTTGTCACTGCTTTATTTCCTTGTGTAACTTTCGGGCAGATCGCTGATGTTCTGGACAGCGGCAACACAAGTAATAATCGTCTCAAAACATAAATCCCCACATTCAAGTTTTAGGAACTGACCCTGATCATGCCCTCATAAATTTTTTTTTTTTTTTTTATTTCTTGCTCTTCTTAATTTTTTTTTTTTTTTTTAATTCTTTTTTATGTAAAGTGCAGCCTGTGCTACTAGTGGAATAATCTACGCCTTCTCGCCTTGTATGCTATCTCACGGCTATCGTAGAAAGTTGAGGCAGCGATATGGATTAATTGAGGCCCCTGCAACAGATAGGCTCACTCACTCCTTCTTTGAATCGTGTGCTCTTTGCCAAGAATATAGGGAGCTCAACAACCGAGGGCTCAACCCTGCACTTGGTAACCGTTTAATGGATCTACCTCCTTGATTTATATAGCCTATAACAATATAAAATCATGGAAATATATACAGACATTGATGTCTTACTGGTTCATTATCATTTGCAGGGTGGCATGGAAATGTGAGCAATCACCGAAGTCAACAGCACCAATCTAAGATGGTACCTCCCAAGAATCAAATCATGAACTGAACAGTGTCATCGGGTCCTGAGCACAGTTGAGCCTAATCGATTCAACAATTGTTTCTATTGATTGTAACTTTGGCATTATTCTTGTTTTTCAACTGTTCGATTATGAAATAAGGTGAATTTCTGAACCTTGAAATTTTCAAGGGACAGGTGGAATTGTAATCCAAATACGTGAAAGGTTCAGCTAAAATTTTTGTGTATTGGACCCTATAGTAATCCTAGATGTCACATCACCTACAAAAGTTGTCGAGTTCGATAAACATAATAAAATAATATAATAGATTTTAGGGTCTTTAGGTTGAAGCAGTGTCATTGGTCTTTCTGTTCTCAAGCTACCTACATACTCCCTTTCTAAAGGAATCAAACCAGATGTAATTCTACTAAATTGATCCAAGACATGGAGGTGTCGTTATCACGCTTCTTAAGAATAGTCGAAGCCTCCCACTTAATGTGCAAGGGACCATGAGTCAAGTTAACCCAGGGATACAACCAAGCTCAGACCGTATCCTATCTCTCAACAAGGTGCACTCCTCAGAGAAACCACGATACCTCCCATACAACTTATTGCCCTTTCATGGTCGAGTACACAAAACCAAGAGACAAAAACATATCCAAATTTTATGAGAATTTCAGCAAACATATCCAAATCACGAAGACAAGGACTTCCAACACAGTGTCGTTCCAAAGGAACCACTGTGTGAGGATTTCGAACCCATGGACTCAAGCTTCTACCTCCTAAGAGGGAGCAAGCCCAAATGCTAAACAGACCATAGGTCTAAGGATAGAAAGAGAAAGGAAGAGAGAGAAAAGCACATTTGGGGCTAGCAAGCCCATTCACAGGCTAAGAAACCCATGGTCATTTAGCCTTTCTTCTTCTCCTCATCTTCTTCCTCTTCATTTATTCTTCTCCAACTCCTCTTCCTTGTTCTCCATTCCCTTCAGCGAACTCTTTGGGTTTTAGCCCACTTTATGCCTTTTATAATGGCCTTCAACCACCCTAGACATTTGTCCAAATTTCGATGGACATCAATCAACCAAACATGGGAGAATGGCCCCCCGGCATGGGCTTTACTTGTGACACCCGCAAATTTGGGTTCGTTCTGGGCCATCGCGAATGAGCCTAACTCGGGGCAAATAGACCTCATTCACCCATTCGCGGGCATTGGTCCATCTCATTCACGCTTGCCAAAACCAAGTCATTCATGCACCCATGAACCACTTCATTCACACACTCCTAATCTAGTTCATTTGCACACATAATCCCTCGTTCATTCTCAAATTGGGTCATTCGCACACAAGTCTAAGTTAATGCGCACGTGCGAAGTGCAAAGTGAGCCTCAAGCGTCCAAGCCCTTGATCGCACCAGTGCCCATGCGTGTACATGTGCACGTAAGTGTGCGCTACACTGTAACAAGCCAAGAGAGTGTGTGCTCTCTCAAAATACACAAGGTGATGGAGAGTCATATCTTATATAATGCAAAAAAAAATTCTCAAGTTTCCAATGTGGGATTATTCCCAAAAGCTAGTTTTTGAATAATTTAAAAACGTTAAACAGGGAGAGACTTTTAAAGGCTTTTAATGCCTTCCGTTTTCAACAGTCCCCCACTTGTTTTAAAATTTTTCAAAAACAGGTATTATAAGTAATAAGAGAAGTCATTGTGCATCAATGCATAGTGGATGTCCTTGGAATAAGCACCTTGTGTAACAAACTATTGTTTGTTTGATAACATAGTGGAGTACCCTAGAACTAGTATCTTTATTGACATACCTAGTTCATTACACGTCCAGTCCTCTAGAGAGGGTTTACACTTCTTAAGGTTGGCACTTTAAAGTTTGCGTTTTCTCGGATTTACTGAAAGGCTCAAGAGACGACTTAGATCTCATAGGAAGTGACTAGCTTCCACCCTCAAAAAGGTGAGTATCTTATTTGGTATCAAAGTATCAGACTTCTGGTAATAATCGAGTGCGTGTTTCAGCTCCAACAGGGTTTGTTTCAACCTAACCAGGGCATTTTCATCCCCATTATGATATGCTTTAATCCATCTAGAACATTTTCCAACTCAATTAGAGTATGTTTCAACTCATACAGAGCTTATTTCAAATCATCCTAGGTGTTATTTCAATCCAACCTGAGTCTCCAAAAACTCATTAAGAGAAACTGATTATAGTCTTAGACTTACCATCTAACTTGGTTCTCAACTTTCCATCAATAGTCTTAGACTAAAGGCTTGAAGCATTACTCCACAAGATCTCCTTCTATGGGATGCCATAGAAACGAATTATAGTCACAAAAGTGATAGTTGTGTTTTCCAGCAGTACTAACTCATTTACCCGTTGAACCTTCACATAGCTTAAGTTGGTTTCCCATTGAACTTAAGATGGCTAGGTTGGGTGTCCATCAGCACCACCTTATAGGTCTATCTAATCCTTTCGACATTCGGAGATTAAAATCTCCATGGCCTTTTAGAGAGTGAGTTAACCATTTTAGATGGTACTACACTTCTTATAGCCCTTTGGCTTATCGTGCATCAAACCTTCTAACATGCATGTATTTTAGATAAGGCTTATATCACTGATCACGTGATATTTTGACATTTTTGTCCATCAAATGACTCCACTTGAACTTCCAAAGCAAGTGTCTTTCAGGTGCTTAAACATAGATTATTGTTCACATGTCCCACAAGTACTCAACCTAAATAAAGTACTTATGCACATCACGTGCTTTATACACATTGGCCCAGATCACCAGACACTAAGTCATCTCTCAGTTATAAACTGAGTTCCACGTGATTCGGACATAAACTTAACACTATTATATGTCAAATCATAGGTTGAACATATTAAATGGTCAATGCTCACTAGCATATGTATCAATGCATCCATCGATATCACTATTCCTTACCACCTATCGTTAATAGGATTTGTGGGTTCTATTCCTAAGGAATAAGCCACCATACTGCTTCTATATTTCATGGAGCTTGTCTCTTATCCTAGCAGTCACGGATTTGGACTTAATCAAACTACCACAACAGGTAATTTGTTGTGTTCGCAGACACCAGCATATTTATTCCAGATGGATTTAATGGCTCTTCGTATCCCAGATACATTTGAACCAAACCTTTGACAAATTAATGTCATTTATCTGTTAATCTCGTGTATCTACTCCACAACCTTTTTTAAGGAATTCTCGGACTCACATAGTCCATGGCTCACTAGTGGCCATTTGTAACGAAGTTTTCAGATACTGAGATATCTATTAGCTAATTACTGATATCCATATTAACTTTTGCCAATATCATGGGTTTTATTGTCGAGACACATTCAATCACATTGAGCTTTGCTCTAAGAGTCTTCTCTAAATATTCTGGATTGTGTACATCAATCCCATCTATCACAAAGACAAACTTTCTCTTCAGAAGTGAGCAAAAATGCTAGGTCTTTCTTGTCAGTCCTTGACTAATAAACCCTTGTGTCTTAGACACTACACCACATGCAACTTTCACAAATCATTTTAAACAAACAAGGCTTTACCTAGATTCCAAATCCATTGCCGTTGAAAGTACCACAACACATCATGCCATGATTCAGTGTTCTACCTATTGTACTATAGGATTTCCAAACATGTTCTCATCATTGTTAGACATGACACTCTTCTGACTGTCACATGTGATGTCTTTCTCAAGCTTTTCCTATTAGGAAAGCTTCTTGACTCATTTGATTTAATAATTAGAACTCCTTATGAAGTCAAAAAGACCATCCTAATGGATTTTACCACTCTTAAAGCACCAATCGTAGAGCTAAGCTCTTTTACCAAATATTTAAAAAAAATTGACAATGACAACAACGACCAATCAATCAACAAAGAACACATTCCTTGGTTACACCATCGGGATCGAGTTTCTTTTGAAAAACTCATTTTTTTTATTAGTACATGCTCTACAAGAAAGATCCATCACACTCTCAGGAGGACAAACCATTTTATCTACCATTACAATTCTAAGGATTGCCTTATCCCTCACTATACAATAGTGCACTATCACGTGGTCTTTTGGTAAACATTAGAACTCCTTTTGCCAAAACCATTTACACTTGGTTTTCTTCACACTGGCACCTATCTAAGGTTCTTGGTTTTCACTAGTCCTCGAACTCACTAGTGTTTCTTGATACAAGCCTCCTTACCCCCACTATTTCTAAGATTTACTAAAAGAAGTGTGTTCTAACACATGGACTTATATAGTCCTCAGGGGCAGGTATTCCCGAAATACTAATCTGTACAAGATTATGGCCTAGTATCTGACAAACACTTATTCTGTTGTTTTTTGTCCAACCTTGGAGGCTTTCCTAACAAGCTTATTCCATTTTGTGGATTTCCTCTAAATCCATATCCAATATGGAGCTTCCAAAATATAGAAACACTCATAAGACATCGTTTTGTATAAATTGACCATTTTGAACTCTTCGCCTAGACTCTTATGTCTATACGCGGATTTCCATTCAGCTACAACTTACATAGAGTGTTAAGTGCTGAAATCTAGTCACATCTGTTCTAGACAAAATTAACTAGTTCAAAATCTTAATGCTCTCTCAGATCTTATGATCTAATTCCAGAGCTGTCAGAGTATTAAACTCCTACCTTGTACTTATGAGATTAATAATCCCATCTTACCATGTATTTACCATTGTGTCCCAAGTTAGTTTCACTAGACTTGTACATATTGGATACACTGAATCCTGAACACACAACTACATGCCAATCTATTAGACTTAAATCCCGAATGATTCAATCATCACTCATAAGAGCATATAAGACTAGCACACTCCTGATATCAGCACATACAAGACATCCCATTGGAGTACTTGTCTCCCAGAAATCACAACTCAATAAAGTCTTACCTAGCGGCCTAGATATAGAGGTACTAACAATGATATGTTCAGCATCACACCCCTACTAATTTGCAAAAATGAAACATATTTTTGACATTCGTATATGTCAACTCCTTCGATATTGATCCCAGATCAACTGCCACAAGCAACTCTTTTTGTTTTGTGTGTCTTAACTCAAAATGTCATTTCTAAGAAGACGTCGGATACAAGTCAATTTAATTTACAATCGTAAAGGTTGCTTGACCCTATTACCTCATAGGAGGTTTTCATTCCAATTTTTGTGTGTTTATCATTTCAAACTAATGAGACAAGTCATGGTTGAACTTCACCTCAAGGCACCTAAGGGCCTTCACATGACTCTAATACTTATCTACATCTAGGGATTCCAATGTGACACACCTACAAGTCCTTGACTTATATTGATACCATGTATCATATTTGCAACCGACCAATAAAGGGCATTTTGGTTCACTAATATTGAACCCGTGAGATCTGGCTTACAATTGAGTATAAAAACTTGGTCATCTCCAAGTGTCCTACCATGTTAGTTTCCTTAGAAGCATTACTCAATTCCGATGACTTACATAAGTCATGCACTAACCTAGACCTACCACCATAACACAACTCATAGCTTGTCAGGTCATGCTCACAAAACATAACTACAGGTAGATGCACTACAAAAAAATGAAGTTTTAGTGGCGATGTTTTAGTGGCGGCCACCAAAAAATGCCACTGATTGTTGATTATTAGCGGCGCTTTTACATACCCGCCACTAATATAAAATATTAATTAAAAGTAGAAATAAAAGTGTCTTATTAGTGGCGTTTTTTAATTGGTTGTCACAAATATTGCATTTTTTCGTTGGCCGCCTCTAATAGTTCCTAATTAGTGGCAGTTTTTTATTGGCTACCACCAATAAGTTAGTGTACCCTCGCCCCTAATCATATAATCCAGCATTATTAGTGGCAGTTTTAATTGTCCGCCACTAATACTCATATAAACCCTATTATAGAGGCGGCCTCTTGGCCACCACGGATACCTTAATTTCCTTTCTTCCCCCGAAAGAAGTTAGCCCGCGAGCAGTTTATTTTACTTAGGGCACTATTTG
>JAOXJP010243691.1:0-22885 GCA_025762735.1 Platanus orientalis | reverse complement strand
ATGTTATATATACACATTGAGTAGTAATTGATAATCCTAAATTGTGGGCATAATTTATGATGTTATGATTAGGTTTGGCCCACTTATGGTTATGGAGTACTTGTTAATTAAGTTAAAATTGTCTGGTTCCACTTATGGCTACCAATGTTCATTTGAGAACAAACAATGTCATGAATCTCTTGGTGAATTTGATATGGTTGAAAACCATTTACATTTTTAGAGGCTTTTACTCCTTTGGTTGTTATTTTGTTCATTTCTCTTTTTGGCCCTTGAGTGTTTATGTTCTTGTTTGAATGTACTAATTGCTCTCATTCAACAAAGAGAAGTTGTTTTGAAGAAGAAAACAAGATTGAATGTACTAAATGTACTAAATGCTCGCCTTCAACAAAGTGTTGGCAACTAGTCATGTGATTTAATACTGAGATGACTAAATTACTTCTGGCCTCACTATATATACATTAATTCACAACACCTCTTCAAACTGTTGCATGGATTTTTATCACCTCAAGCCCAAAATAGTCAATGATTTGAGTTAGAGCTTTAAAATATGTCAAATAACTTAATCTCCAACTTCCTAAGGGAGTGCAGTTTCTTAAAGATGAATTGTTTTTTTTTTCAAATGGAGTGCAGTTTCTTAAAGATGAATTGTTTTTTTTTTTCCAAATGGAGTGCCAAAAAAAAAAAAAAAAAGAAGAAGAATTTACTGCACCTCTAGGTGCTGCTTAACAAATACAGAATGCAACACCTTAACAAACCAACTACATACTATTTTCACAACTTAGTTTTCCAAGAGGGAAAACATACAGTTGCGAATAGAGCATGGACATTCAAGAATGCACAGAACATGGTAAGAGTAAGACAATAGATGGAACAATAAATAAATAAAATAATTTAGGATATTGTGAAAATATTACTTAATTGTAGGGTTTTGTTAGTGGGTCATCAATAGCATTTTGGATCTTGGTTTTGTAAGCGGAGATGTGCTTTGGAGATTATTCAATAATGATTAGTTCAAAGAGGGATTCTTCAATAAGGCAATGATATGAAGCCCATGATTTATGGAGAAAAATGTTGTGTTAATCAAGGTAATTGCAGAGAATATAAAGATTATTAGTCTAAAATGCTAGAAGAAGGAAAAAGAAAAAGAGTACTGGCAATATCAGTGAACCATGTCCCTGTTTGTTGTTTCTGTCTTTGGGGATTTCTCATCCCCTTTCTCTTAATGAAATCTCTTTTATCAAAAAAATAAAATAAAAACCAGTGAACCATGTGCCCTTCTGAAAGGTCCTTGCAAGTTCTTTACAGTTAGAACTTAGAAGTGCTTTCATGGGATAAATCCATGCTACTCCATGCTGGTATCTTTGTGCCATTTGAGGTGTAAAAGATTCGTATTGGCCAAAGAAGATGTAGAGATATTACCAAATCAGGGGGAACAAGTTAATTTCACCTTTTTTTCTCTTTAACTAAGATTTTTTCTACACAGATAACATTTCGTGTGGATAATTATCCGATAGTCGTTGCAGGAAGGAAAAAGAGAAGTTTCCTACAACTTTTGAAATTGCTTCTTCTTCTTCTTCTTCTTTTTTGGTTTCTTCTTTTGATAACTTACGAAAAATTTTCCTAGTCATTTTTCTTAGTGTAAGGTCAAAGTTCTTATCAAAGATGTGATTATTTTTCATTTGGAAGTTGCATGAAAGTATACTTTTTCACCTACTGCATTCCTAACTCTCTATGTGCTGCAGGTACAATGTTGCTGTGAAATGTGCAACTATTACCCCTGGTTAGTTTAATATTTTCCTTTCTAATACTTACTGTATCATAAGTACTAAGCAACATGGTTTCGCAAACATGCTGACTGAATTGACTATGGTATTATAATTTCAGGAAAAAGATATGCTCTTCTGATCAATTGGAATGTTATTTTGTTATTTATATTGGTGCTTTCGTGCTCAAAGAATACCACAGCAATTGAAATATCAGAGAATCATATTAATTATGATAGCATCTGATTTTTTTAATTTTTGATAAATAGCGAAAAGCCTTTTTGAAGAGGAGAAAAGAACATACAAAGGATGAATAAATGTTTTATTGTTATTAATAATAATATTATTATTATTATTATTATTATTTTGATAAATAACAAAAAGCCATTGAAGAAGAGAAAAGAACATATATATATATATATATGCCATCAGGAATATAATAATAGGCTTTTATAGGATCTGCCATAGCACTAAATGGCATCAACTCTGGTTATAACCGTGGTTTATAAGGGATTAAACAAGACTGGAATGTAGGTTTACATAGGCTGTGACAGAAGGGCTTAACAGGGATAAATTGAGGTTAATAAAGCTGACCTGATAAAGGTATGTCAGGGAATAAATAGGCCAGCAAGGTTAAGAGTTAGGGCTAAATCCGAAGGCTACAAATAGTACCCTTGTTTATTCACGCAATAACATAATCGATCCCCAAAACAGACCCTTAGATGGATTATAATAAAGTAATAAGGTGGGATTCAATCTACCGAGGGATGTTCACTGAAAGAACTAGATTCAGGTCTGTGTTTATTAGAGAAACAAATTTTGGGACTGAAATAGTTCAACAAAGGACAAATCTTATAACAGAAACAGTAGTAAAGGCTCTAGGGTACTTGAACACAGTAGGGGTTGGGACATCAAGGTTAGGATTAAAGATTAAAGAATGATCAAGCCAGGGATTGAATATAGTTAAACAAAGGTGGGGGTTAAACACTGTAGAATAAACCAAAAGAAGAGGGTGGCCTTGGGATTGGGAAGCTAGCTTCGAAAATAAATCTCTTCCATGTAAATGGATCTGGTGGTTTGCTGTAGAGATTGACAGTCTTTGGCATTCCTTGATTCTTAATAAGTATGGATTGGTTCACAATGACCTTACACTAACCCTTCAACCAATTATAAATTCTTTGTTCTTTGGAAGCGTATTATTGATGCCCGTCATCTTCTTTATCGCCACCTTTCTTTGATCATTGGTAATAGTAATCATGTTAGTTTTTGGAATGATGTGGATTGGATATTCTCCTTTGTCTTCTCATTTTCCTATGCTTTTCTGCATTGCCATTTATAAGAATGCCCCTTGATAGGGAGAAATATTGAGACCCCTATAAACCTATGAAACCCCGACCCTAATGAGACTCACTTGGGAGGTTCTCGTTAAGAAAACCTATCGAGTTCCTATGACCTTCAAATCCCCACGATAGCAACCTGAAGGATAATAAGGCCACTTAAGAAAGGTTCTGCTGTTCAATGACTTCTCGATACTGAGATTTATAAAAAGCTACCGGGTTATTTACTTCCCCTCCTATACCCGACGCCTCAAAATCCCCGGGACAACTCCCGAGGCGTGACTTTAACCCCGAATATCCCGACACCAAAAAAGGAATTCATTTCATCGATAGCTGTTTGTACTCTCCGTACTTGAAGATTAAAACAATCCAGAAACTATTACAAAAAGGAATATTTTCTACAGCTGGCTTAACAAATTGAGAAGAGACAAAAATGGAAGAGACCACTACGAGTAACCAACCAAAAATGGAAAAATCAAAGAGGCGTCGTGATTAACATTGGAAGATATGGGCCGAATCTTGCTTGATATGCGAGGACTCGAGCCTATAAATAGGGGAAACAATTAGCTCACCAGGTATAAAAAAGAATTAGCCTTAACCAGATCTTTGAATTCGACCACCACCTTTATTTGACTTGATCGTCGGAGAGCTTGAGGTCGGCACCCCGCCGGTGTCACAGTTCTCTAACTTTCTGGTTTTGCTGTGTAGGGACCATTCCGCTAGAGACCTAGGCCCACTGTGCAACCATCTGGCCGGTGTTGGAGCACTCGTGGTTTCGATATCATTAGTTGGCACCATCTGTGGGAAGTCTTCCTTAAGGACCAAAGGTTTGCATGGTCGAGATCAAGTCAATGGCGGCTCAGCACAACCCTCGCGCTAGAGTTGACAGACAAGAAACCTACATCTTTGATGAAGGCCATCACGGAGAACCTCAAGTGGCCACCCTTGAATAACGTGTTTAGTGCTTAATGACAAGCATACAATTACTTATGGAGCAAAATCAAGAAATAATGCAGGAATTGAGGGGTCGGAGGAGCAAACCCGACAATCAGGAAACGGAACAATGGGAGCCACCTGTTCATCCCAGCGGAAGTCGTGACAATGGCCAAGGACGAGAAAATGAGGAAGGGAGTGCCACGGCATCTTAGTTTCGGGAGACAAGCCGTATTTTCCAGTATAGGGAGAGGACTCATAACTCTAACCTTTGGGAAGAGGAGATAGAAGACGTAAGGCAGGAAATGACAACCATGAGGGAGACCATTAAGGGGAAAGCTCCCGCTATAGTTGACGAGCTCATCCAAAGAACAGATCATCCGTTCACCCCAGAGGTAATGACCCAACCATTACTAAACAAGTTTAAGCCACCCTAGATGGAGATGTTCGACAGTACTCAGGACCCCCTCAATCATCTGGAAGCCTACAAGACGCATATGAATCTTTAGGTGGCTTCCGACGAAATTATGTGTTAAGCTTTTCCGACCACCATAAAAGAGTCCACCCGAGTATGGTTCAGCCGATTGAAGCTAAGAGTATGTCGAACTTCACGGAGCTCAACCGACAATTCGTCAGGTATTTCATAGGTGGCTAGAGACATCGGAAGCCTACCACCTACCTACTGAATATCAAGCAAAATAAAGGTGAGTCCCTCCATGACTACGTGTCCTGATTCAATAAAGAAATGTTGTAGGTGGATGACACTGAGGAGAAAGTAATAGTGGTCAACCTGATGTTGAAGGTGCAGCAACATCTGAACGCTGAGGAAACTCTCAGTGCCCTATGGGAGCAGGAGAATGAAGCTAACTCCTAATTTGACAAAAGGAAAAGAGAGTCAGCCTACTTGGGATGAAAGGAGTTCCCAAGCTAAGGGGGGCAACGACAGTGGCGAGACTAGACCACGGATCAACCTACTCTAGAGTAGATTTCAAAATTACACCCCTCTCAATGCATCGGTAAAGCAGATGTTCATGCACATTAGAGACGACCCGAGCATCAAATGGCCCGAGAAGATCCGGGCCCTACTTGAAAGGAGAATCCACAACAAATACTGTCATTTCCATCGGGACCATGACCATGACACCAACGATTGCTTCGACTTAAAGGAGCAAATAGAAACCCTCATTCAACGAGGGCGACTGCAAAAGTTCATGGTAGAAAAGCCCTAAGCCAGACAGGACACCCGTTAGGATCCCAACTCGAGAAGAAAGAAGACCTGAAAGCCCAATAGGCGAAATCAGGGTGATTGCTGGGGGACTCACTGGATGAGGGGAGTCCAACTTGGCAAGAAAATCTCATATTAGATAAATACGTGCCGAAAGGGAGTGATAGATGTTGGTCACAGAAGGGCCGACCAAACAACCCAAGGTAGAGCATCCCCCTAGCACCTTCTCTGAAAAAGATGCCCGAGGAGTCAGTTAACCGCACAACAACACGTTGGTGGTAACCCTAGTTATCTCGAACTGCAAAACCTACCGCATCCTCATCGACAACGGGAGCTCGACGAACATCCTTTACTTCCCAGCCTTTAACCAGATGGGCATTGGGCAAGACAAACTTAAGTTGGTCTAGTCGCTTTTGGTCGGCTTCACAGGCGATAGGCTATTCCCCCTCGGGACTATTGGCTTATCAGTGACTGTCAGGGCGGGTGAAAAACAAGTCACTAAGGTGATTGATTTCTTGGTGGTCGACTATCCATCGGCTTACAATGCCATTTTCGGGAGGCCAACACTGAACCAGATGAAGGCGGTTACCTCAACCTACCATCTTTTGATGTGCTTTCCTACTGAAGGAGGGGTTGGCGTCTTGGAGAGGTTAGGGGAGACCAAGTGACTGCCTGGGAATGTTACATAGCCTCTCAAAGGAGAATCGGCCCCGAATGAGATAATGTCAATTGATAGCTTGAGGCTTGAGACGAAAAAACTTAGACTGTTGTAGAGCCAGGAGGGGAGCTTGAGGATGTCATCCTCGACGCAAAATACCTCGACTATGTAACCCGAGTAAGGTCAGATTTACTGGAGGACTTCAAAAAGCGATTACAAAGTTTCTTGGTTGACAATCGGGACGTGTTTGCCTGGACACACGAGGACATGCCAGGGATAAACCCTCGATTGGCGGTGCATCAGCTCAATGTAAGCCCGGCTACGAAACTTGTTAAGAAGAAGAAGAGAAACTTTGCCCCATAGAGGAACCAGGCATCGCAAAAGAAGTGGAAAAGCTGCTCAAAACCTAGTTCATAAGGGAGGTCCATTACCCTGAGTGGTTGGTAAATGTTGTAATGGTGCGAAAGCTAAACGGGAAATGGAGGATGTGTGTCGACTTCACTAACCTTAACAAAGCATGCCCCAATGATAGTTTTCTTCTCTTAAGAATCGACACTCTGGTAGATTCCATGGCCGGCCATTAAACCCTCAGTTTTATGGATGTTTTTTCGGGATATAATGAGATAAAAATGTACGAGTCCGACTAGGAAAGAATGACCTTCATCAACGATTGGGGGCTTTACTGCTACCGGGTTATGCCATTCGGTTTAAAGAATGCGGGAACAACCTACCAAAGGCTTGTCAACGAGATGTTTAAGAACCAGATCGGGAGAAACATTGAGGTGTACGTAGACATGTTGGTGAAGAGCCTCTTGACTAAACAACATCTATCTGACTTGAGCAAAACGTTTCAAACGTTGAGAAGATACAAAATGAAACCAGGGAAAATATGCATTCAGAGTGTCTGCTGGAAAATTCATCGGGTTTATAGTCTCCTAGCGAGGAATAAAGACAAACCTCGAGCAGGTCAAGGCCATAATCGAGATGCAACCACTGAAGAACACCAAGGAAGTATAGTGACTGGTAGGAAGGGTTGCAACGTTAAATAGATTTATATCCTGAGTTACTGACAAGTGCTTCCCCTTCTTCCGTTTACTGAAGGTGTTTGACTGGAACGAGGAATGCGACAAGGCCTTCCAGGAGCTTAAAGTTCACATCGGTTGCCTGTCATTAATCAACCAACCAAAGCAGGGTGAAGTACTTTACGTCTATCAGTCGATATTAGAGGCTGCTGTCAGCTCGGTGTTAGTCAGGGAATAAAACGAGGTACAAGTGCCAGTGTACTATATCAGTCAGGCGTTCAGATGAGCCGATGAAAGATACCCGAAGGTTGAGAAAATAACGTTCGCCCTAGTCGTAATGGCCAGACAACTAGGACCCTGCTTCCAGGCACAAACCATCCGGGTCCTTAACGATCAGCCACTGAGGTTCATACTGCACAAACCCGAGACCTCAAGGAGGTTGGTCAAATGGTCAATGGAGCTAAGTGAATTCGACATCGAGTACCATCCCTAGGGAGCTATCAAGGGGCAGGCAGTTGCTAATTTCATCGTTGAGTGTACTCACGCGTCAGAAGGTGAGGTTCAGGTGCAAAAAGAGCAATCCGGTGAGGCAGAAGCAACCCAAACAGCATGTATGCTCTATGTTGACAACTCCACCACCAAGCCTGCCGGAGGAGTCGTTGTCTTGATTACACCGGAAGGAACCGAGCTTGAATATGTTGTTGAATTTGAGTTTAAGACAATTAATAACGAGGCAGAGTATGAAACCTTACTCACCGGGTTGCGGGTTGCTCATGCCCTCGGAGCTAAGCAGGTGAAAATAAGCAGTGATTCCCAGCTTGTGGTGGGACAAATATTGGGAGACTATGAGGCCAGGGATGAGCGGATAAAGCAGTATCTGGCATTGGTAATGGTGGAAAAGTCCCGGTTCGAGCAGTTCAATATGCAACAAGTCCCTCGGGGACAAAACGAGAAAGCTGATAAGCTGACAAAACTTGCGTCGTCAACCGAGGAAGACCTCGTCCTCGGAATCTTTGTGGAGAGTTTAACTAAGCCAAGCATCGAGACAGAAGAAAGTATGGAGGTTAATATGGCTACCCCCAAGCCCAAATGGGCCTACCAAATTGTAAAATATTTGAAGGATGGAGAGTTACTTGAGAACCGGGATGAGGCAAGAAAAGTAAGGGTAAGGGCAGGTCGATACCTCCTCAACGACACCCTCTACAAGAGAAGCTTCACCCTCTCCCTGCTATGATGCGTATCCAATCAAGAAGCCGACTATGTTCTCCGAGAGATACACGGGGGAGTATGTGAGAACCACTTGGGAGGCAAGGCGTTAGCCAGCAAAGTGATCAGAGCAGGGTATTATTGGCCATCGATGCAAAAGGATGCAAACATGTTCGTTTAGAGGTGTGACAAATGCTAAAAGTTTGCCAATATCCTAAGAAAACCTGTCGAAGAGCTAGTCTCGATAGTTGGCCTATGGCCTTTCGCCCAATGGGGAATTGATATTGTAGGGCCTCCCCTTCGGGGAATGAGGTAGATGAAGTTCTTAGTGGTTGCTATCGACTACTTAACAAAATGGGTGGAAGCCGAACCTCTGGCCAAGATCACTAGAAAGAATATCAGATTTAATATGAAAATCCATCATATGCCGATTCGTGATACCTAGGGTATTCATCATTGACAACGGTAAGCAGTTCGATAATGCTTGGTATCAAGAATTTTGTGCAGAGCTCGGAATTATAAATCACTTCTCTTCCCCGACACACCCTCAAGCTAATGGTCAGGTGGAGGTCACCAACTGAACTGGACACTATTGGATATCATCAAGAAGAGACTTGAGGACTCAAGAGGCCTTTGGCCTGAGGAGCTGCCTAGTATCCTATGGGCCTACCAAACTACGGTAAGAACCTCCACCTGGGAGACGCCATTTCTCTTGGCATTCGGAACCGAGGTGGTGGTCTCGGTAGAGATCGGGATGACCACCTATAGAATGGAAAATTTCAACCCAGAGAGGAATGAGGAACACCTCATAAACAGCCTTGATATGTTGGAGGAAAAGAGAGATGGGGTTGCACTCCGAATAGCTGCCTATAAGAACCAAATGGCTAAGTACTATAACTTGTAAGTAATGTCGAGGAGATTTGCAGTAGGAGACTTAGTCCTCAGAAAGGTCAACCTAACTCAAGATCCAACTAAAGGAAAACTGAGGTCGAGTTGGGAAGGACCCCTTGCCGGGTAACAAGTTTTTATAGACCCTAGACATACCATCTCGAGACATGCATGGAGAACCGTTACCCTGACCATAGAATATCAAACATCTGAGGAAATTCTATCATCAGTGTTGATGTATTTGTTTTTCTATGTTAATGATATCTTCTTATTTAGCAAGAAAGAGAAAATTCAGACCCTCGGGCCCAGGTTACCAGATTAACCCCGGATTACAAGACTAACCTCAGGTCATAAGACCAGCCCATCCCTCAAGAGAAAATTTAGACCCTCGAGCTCGGGTTACAAGATTAACCCCAGGTCATAAGACTGACCCATCCCTCGGGAGAAAATTCAGGTCCTTGGACCTGGGTTACAAGACTAATCCCAGGTCACAAGATTGACCCATCCCCTAAGAGAGTATTCAGAAGGTAAAGAGAAGCCTTGGGGATTTCTAAAAATGAGGCTGCCAAAGATTTCAATGGGTGAGGCTGAAGCCTCGAGACGTATTGGGATATGCACATTAGGACTAAGGACGACCCTTTAACATCAAGTGAGTACCACTCCAACCTCCTATATATCGAATGAGAACGGGTGCATAAGAGTACTCAGGGACATTGCTAAAGAAAGGCCCCGGCAGGGGTAATGACTTAAGTTTCGACAATGCCACTAAAAATCCTTGAGTCACCCGAATCATGAAGAGTCAAACAACTCGTAAGATTATCTAAGGATTTGCCCACGAGACACACCCATACTTAGAAAATTTTACCGTTGCCTATCTCTACTTGCTTAGACAATTTTTGTCCTAAGGTGTACCAGTACTTAAACAATTTTCACCATGAGATGCATCTGTACTTAGCAAAAATTATCGTAGCCTACTCCTGCATACTCGGGAAAACCTGGGAAAGTACCTGACGATTTTTTTTATGAGGCACATCCACACTTAGAGAAATTTGTAAAAAAAAAAAAATGTATATAACTAAAAACACATAAGATGGGGGTAAAAGAGAAATTTTCATTAATAAAAAATGAGGAGATTTACATAAAAAAGGGGGAAAAAGTGCATTTACACAAGGGGGTTGCCAGCCCCCGGGGCGTCCACCCCGATAGCCCCTAGGGATACAGCCTCAATGCCATCAACTCCTCCTTTTTCTACTTCTCCTTTTCCTTCCCCTTCTTCCTCCTCGGGGTCGAAGGCCGTGAAATCCAGATTCGGGAAGGTCTCAATGGCTAGCTTCCTGAAGCCCTCGAAGCTGTCGAGGTAGCACCGAACCTTCACAACCTGAAAGGCCTCGGATGCTAGGTACTTTGCGACTGCAGCATCGATGGCTCGTTCCCTCTCCTCTTCCGCTTGAACTCGGGCAAGGGCAAGAGCCTCGGCCACCTTCTATTCCACCGTCTGCTCCAAGGTCGTTGCAAACGATCTCTCGATCTCAAGACGACGGTTCCTCTCGGACCCCAGCTCAGTCCTGGCCCAGGTAGTGTCTGCCTCGGCCGACCACAGATGCCTGTTCAGGTCGCCAAGTTGGGCTTCGTCCTCAGCAACCTGGGCAGTCAAGTTGTTGTTGGTCCCCTCTACCTATACGAGCTTCTCTCGAAGAGCCTTGATTTCTGCCGCGGTGCTGTCGCGAAGAACACCGAGCTCTTGATTGGCCTTGGCGAGCCGACGCTGGAGTTTGACTTTAATCTTTTCGCTGGTCTTAAACCTCCGAATAGAGGTAGCCATTATGGCCATGGTTTGCAAGATCGCTAGCAAGTCAATGAAGTATAAAATGAAAATAACAAGTAAAAATAAAATAATAAAAGACGAATATTAAAGAAAGAAATTTTACCTTAGCCAAGTAGTTGACCATCTCGCGATGAAGGGCCTTTAGAGAGTTGAGGTCCTCAAGTGGGACAACCCCGAGGATGTAATCGACCCCGAAGCCTGGTTTTGACAGCCACGACGAAGGACCAGCCAAGGACTGGCCCCTATCCTGGACAGACAAAGGAGGCCGAGCAGTGGCTGCCGCCACTCTGGGAGAAGATGCGGTGTGACCTTAGCAGGTGTGGCCTTAGGTGGAGCCGCTATGTTATCCCCGGCAGTATGGCCGGGTGGAGACCTGGTGGCCTCGCCCTCCAGATCCACGACGAGGATGGAGGTGTCGATAACTGGGCTGGGATTGCCTCAGGAATTTGAGCAGCATCGGGGGCTGGGACATCAGATTGAGAGAGCCCCCCTCGAACCAAGTTCCTCTTTCTTTTCTTAGGGAGACTATGACGCCCTGACCAACTACCTGGCCTGGGCTAGGAACCTCTTGTCTGGTTTCATGGTTGCGGAACATAACCGACCCAAGGTTAGAAAACAATAATGTGTGTATATATATATAAACACAAAACTACCTGGGTCGGGACTAAACCCAAACTTAAATAAGTTCACGAGGGTGATAAGATCTAGGTAGGCGTGGACTGGATAACTTACAACTTCCCAAAGGTGATCCTCCTCCTTGAGGGAAAGTTCGTTGACGTCTGAGACTGACACAAAGAACACCGCTAAAAAAAAAAGAAGGGAGAAAGAAAAGAAGGAAATAAAAAGACACAAAAACCAACTCACTTATAGAGTTGATGGCTCACGGCTAGCCCCTGTTAAGCCTCAAAAGGGGAACCTCCCCTGAGGGGTACTCCCAGCCTTCACCTGAGATGAAGAAGTAACAACTCCTCCACTCACTGTTAGAATTCGGGAGGCAGGTCACTAAAGTTGTTGTCAGGTCCTAACTAGCAAAGAACCATCACCCCGGCTCTTGCTCCTTGAGACAGTAGCAATGCAGGAATTCGTTTGAGGGTAAGGTAGGCCTTCCCCTCGAAAGTCATCTCCCATAGGATTATACATCCTATGGCGATCCTCCAGGCATTGGGCATCAGTTGTCCCGGTGCCAGATCACGGCGAAGTAATAATTCCCTGAGAAAATGAGGGACAGGGAAACGCAAACCCAATAAAAGGGCTTGCTCGTACAACGCCAAGCTGCCAAAAGGGGCCTCGAAGGCCAAGACGTTCCTGAGGGTAGTAAGAACAACCCCCTTGGGGATGGAGGACGAGCAAAATCAAGTCAGGGTCCGTTGCCCTAACTCGGATGCATAACTAGTGGCGGTAAAATATTGTCCGAGAGCAATCTCGCCCGCCACTGCTTGGACGTTGGATAGAGCTAGTCTGGTGGCCTGCTCCGTGGGGTTTTGCCAGACCTCAGACAAGTTATTGGCACCGTCGACTATCCGGTTAACACTATCCTTGAACACCATCGATTAAACCAAAAAAAAAAAAGAGGGGGGGTTTACACGAAGAAAAAAAAGGGGGGGTTCAAGAAAAAGAAGAGAAGAACACTGGCTACCAAAGGGAGAGGAGCAAGGAATGCAAACGACGACAATAAAAGTAAGGGAAACAAGAACTAGACTAAATAAAACAAATTTGGGCAATGACACAAACTAAAAATACCTAGAAGAGGAACAAAATGGATCAAAAGAACAACCGGAGTGCTAGGAGACGAATGTCGGGATGTAGGTAGGTTGGCGGAAATCGCCCAATAGAGAAACACAAAGAGCAGTAGGGTGTTTGAATTGATAAAGGAAACTAAACTGATCTTATAGGGAGGAATTTATATGCAAAACCCCTAATCATTGACCCTACATGTGTCACCCATCCAGGGGATATGATAATTACTCCGGGAGACGAAGCGATGCTCGAATCTTGAAATCAGTACGGGGTTTAAAAACGACCGTCTGATGCCATTGAGATTCGCACAGGACATGACGCTCAACATGACCCATAATCGGTGTAGGCACGTCCCCTTGGCTGTCGAGGCCCATTAAATGCAAAGCCATCATAATGCTTGTCCTCAAGTATTGCAACCTTGTTAAATGAAAAAGTGAACAAGCGCGTGCCAAAACGGATAGTAATGGTCAGAAACAATACACATTCCCGAGCCAAGTAACCCATGCCTCGAGAATGAAGGGGGTGGTTGATAAGGAGAAATACCGAGACCCCTATAAACCTATGAAACCCCGACCCTAATGAGACTCACCCTAATGAGACTCATCCGGGAGGTTCTCTTTAAGAAAACCTACCAAGTCCCTATGACCGTCAAATCCCCGCGATAGCAACCCGAAGGATAATAAGGCCACTTAAGAAATGTTCTGTTGTTCAACGACTTCTTGACACCAAGATTTATAAAAGGCTACCGAGCCATTTACTTCCCCTCCTATACCCAACACCTCAAAACCCTTGGGACAACTCCCGAGGCGTGACTTGAATCCCGAATATCCTGACACCAAAAAAGGAAGTCATTTCATCGACAACTGATTGTACCCTCCGTATTTGAAGATAGGAACAATCTAGAACCCGTTAAAAAAATGAATATTTTCTACAATTGGCCTAACAAATTGAGAAGAGACAAAAGTGGAAGAGGCTACTATGAGTAACCAACCCAAAGCGGAAAAATCAGAGAGGCGTCGTGATCAATGTGGAAAGATATGGGCTGAATCTTGCTTGATATGTGAGGACTCAAGCCTATAAAAGGGGGAACAGTCAGCTCACCAGGTATGAAAAAGAATTAGCCTTAACCAGAGCTTTGTATTCGACCACCACCCTTATTTGACTTGATCGTCGGAAAGCTTGAGGCCGGTACCCCGCCAGCATCATAGTTCTTTGGCTTTCTGGCTTTGCTGTGTAGGGACCATTCTGTTAGAGACCTAGGCCCATTGTGCAACCATCTGACTGGTGTTGGAGCACTTGTGGTTTCGACATCATCACCCCTAATTCCGAGACTATCTCTATAACATCCATAAGGCTATCTTAGAACCTATTACTTTCAAGAGATCTTCGAGTCTTTGAGGTGGACATACTTTCTTCTCTCAAAGACTCCCTAGAGCTCTTCCAGCTCACTCATTCTTCTCTAGACAGATATTCATGGACCTAAGATCTTTCTAGCCTCTTCACTTCTAAATCTCTGTCCCAATTCCTCTCGAGTCCGTCTCCCTCGTATTCTTCCTCATTTTTATTCAAACCTGTTTGGCATTGCATCCTCCCCTCTCGGGTTTGTGCATTCATTTGGGTTGCCTCTCTTAGCAAGATGAGTACCATGGATCTCCTCCAAAAGATGTGTCCTTATGTCTCTCTCTCCTCATATATGTGTTCTCTGCATGAATGATGATTAATTAGGGGCTCATTTGTTGCTGCATTTCCCCTTCTCAAGGAAAATTTGGCTTCATCTCTCATGGGTTATGCCTTGCAACCTCTTCGACCTCTTAAGGCACTGACACACCCCTTGCTATCATTCTTGAGGCAAATCCTTCTTGCTTGCAACTCTTTATGGTATTTGCTAGGGCATTTGGAAAGAATGTAATAGAAGAATTTTCGAGGGCTCCTCAAAGTCCTTCCCAGAGGTTATCAAAGCCATCTCCTTTGAGGTTGCATCTTGGGCCATGGTTTTCTCGGAGGTCAAGGGTCTCTCTAATAGTGATATCACCAATGATTGTTTTTCTAGCATTTTCTATGTGGCCTAAGTATTAGGCTTGTACCTTATGTATATTCTGCTCTCTCTCTCTCTCTCTCTTTTCTTTTGATCTCTTTTGTTATTGTTCTCTTTGTTTTTTTTCCCCGTTTTTTATATAATCATTATTCATAGAAAAGGATAAGAAGGGTAAACAAAAGGGTATCAAGGTGTACTACAATAGGTGACTAAGTTGAAGGCCACCAATGCTAATCAAACAGGAATTTAACTAAATGTTAACAGAAGCAAAACAGTGGTAGAACTAAGACAAACACCTTCTTAAGTATTTGTTCAAACCGGTAGTGGGCTAAATCTGTAGAAGGAGCACAAACTTGAAATCAGCAACAAGGTTAAGTTAGGGTGGGTGTATAGACGTAGGCAGCTGATGAAGGATTTCAAGAGAAGAAGAAATAAGAAGGATTCAAGAGAAGAGTGAGTATTCTAACTTAGGGTCACTTAGGATTTCTCACATGGTTGGAGCCTACAACCAAAATAAAATTTCATTAATTTTAACAATGAAGGATTTCATTAGGACAAAAATCTGTACAAAAGGGAAGGACTTCCCATGTAAATAAAAAAGAAGATTACTT
This sequence comes from Platanus orientalis, assembly GCA_025762735.1. NCBI lineage: Eukaryota > Viridiplantae > Streptophyta > Magnoliopsida > Proteales > Platanaceae > Platanus > Platanus orientalis. The sequence continues at coordinate 7,645 of JAOXJP010243691.1, read as the reverse complement.
ATCAACTTGACTAATGACAAAAAAATAAAAATAAAAACCTATTTGAAATTGCACTCAAGCTATCGCTTTAAAATCTTGTAAAATACTAGCCCAATCTGAAATCTGCACAAAAGTGGTGAAGATGGCGACTCTTCCCTTAAAAATTCTGCGATTTCTTTCTTTCCCGCAACCCCAATTAATCGCAAAGGGAATCATTGACTGTATAACGCTCATTTGGTTACCAAAAGGAGAGGTAGGCCAGGAGGCTAAGATCTCCTGAATAGTGTTGGACTCATCCAAGAGTCCCCAAATAAAGCTAAAAAGTATCCCCAAATAGCTGAAACCAACCTGCAATGAATAAAGGGGTTACATGAAACTATTCTACTTGAAATATATAAAATTACCCTAATCTGATTGACATGAAACTAACTCAAATCTAACCAAAGTTGGCAATATTAAAAACCGTTGCCAAACAAAATCTTAAACTCAAAATCTCAAAAATTACCCTATTTCATAATGCTTCACAGTATACACATCTATATCCAAGCTATAGTTTAAATTAGGAACTCTTATGTCATAAAGCTTTATGGTATAAACTGCTGCACAATTAGGTTCAAGTGATCTTATTCATTTTTTAGTTGTCATATAATGTGTTTGTACTTAATGATTACTGTAAACAAGTAGATGAGACTTCTACTAATATTTATTGCTCAATTTTCCTCGGCCTTTAGAGCTAGTTGATAGTCCTCATCTACTTTCCACATCCAATACATTAATATTTCTTCTTGGATTTCTGACCTCAAGCCACAATCCTGTGGGTGTGTGTACTATTTCTTGTTGCTGTATTTTTTTTTTCTAGTATTTTATTGTGAAGGGATATTCATTTTGTGAAATCGTTTCACATATATAAGTTAGTAATAATTAATTTCCTGTGAGATAATAGTTGTAGATGGTTAAATTTTGCTGGTTTTCATATATGCAGATGAGGCCAGGGTCAAGGAATTTGGGCTCAAGTCTATGTGGAAGAGCCCCAATGGCACAATAAGAAACATTTTGAATGGTTTGTATTGCATCCTTTCATAGAATTTGTTTTATTAGTCATTTTTCCCCTTAAATAGTCATCTGGGCAATAGTCCAATTATAGTTGTTTACTTAATCCATATTTTACTATGTGGTGAAGCCCTAATAACCCATGAATCGATATTTCACTAATTTTAGTAGTTGTTTAATTAGAACTTGATTATTATGTTGTCCAGAATTTTAATATATATATATATATATTTTGATTTTATTTTCTTACTTGGTTTAGGAGTCTTTCTTGTAGTGGTATAGTTCTTTGGAAAATGGAACTCCTATTTTTGTCACTTCCTTTTAGGCCCTATTTTTGTCACTTCCTTTTAGGCCCTATTTTTGGGATCAAAATTTGTAGTTTGACTTGGTTTTGGGGTATTTGAAAGGTATTAAATACATGAAAACCAAGAAGTTGGCTAGATGGAAGAAATCTTATTTCTATTTGGGTGGAAGAATTACTATAATAAAGGCGGCTTTGTCAAATGTCCCTGTTTACTATATGTCACTATTTAGAATGGCTGAAAAGATTTTGTTCAAGATGGAAAAACTACAGAGGGATTTATTTTGGGGAGGTGCTAATGAGGGGAAGTACTCTTCATTTCTACTTCTTTGTTTTAGTAAACTTGCACTCCTTGTATTCGGTTTTAGCCTGGCTTATGTTCAAGCCTTCTGATTTTAAAACACCCTAAAATATTTTTAACTTTTGGCATTACTTCCTTTCTAGTCTCCTTAATTAAAACTTCTAGAGATTGCTCAACTGACACATGGATGTATAGTTTCAGAGAATTTAGTTCTCCACTGAGTTACCAAGGATGACAAATACTACCCTGCTGGCAGTCTTACTGGCTTATGGCTGAAATAGATGCATTAGACTGGTACATGTCTAGATTTCAACACTTATTGAAGCAACCAAATAAAAGAAATGCTAGAATTTACGTAATAGAGATCAAAGATGAGGATATGCATGATACTGTAAAATATAAAAAATGAGTAAGCTGTATAATAATATATGAATTCAATTGCAATTTGAAGATACAATACTAATAATGTATTTGTATATTAATTTGGTGTGATTTTGGGTACATTGTGTGATGTGGAGCACATCGAGCATCATATTATAACATGTTATTGTTGTTGCTTTTATTATTATTATTATTATTTTAGTATGGTAATTTCTATGCATAAAGTAAAGTTGAGAGTTGTTATTTTATTTTATTACACACACACACACACACACATACATGCTCGTGCACACATGCATACACACAAACACACATGTTTGTTTAAATTTTTGCAAGCAACAGCAAATGAAGATGCTGCAATAAGAAACTTGTGTTATTGATTAGTGTCGACATGCAAATATCTTTTTTAACTTTACTTTTAATGGAGCTGACTGTGTCTGCTGTCTGGATAATTTTTTTCTGAACTATAACTCTTTTGCCTCTTGCAGGTACAGTTTTCCGCGAACCAATCCTTTGTCGGAATATTCCCAGGATTGTTCCGGGTAATGTTCTTATTCTATTCTTGAAATGTATCTGAAATATTATGATAACACTACTTCGGGCTCCTTTCATTGAGAAAAGGCCCAAAGATAGTTTTCTCCTTCCTGATCTTACCTCCAGTCATTTTTTCGGAGGTTCCCGCTTCTCATCCCACACATGGGTCATCGCAACAAGCTCCCTAGGTTGGCTATGCAAATGCCCAATCATTCTTTACTGGGGCCTGTCACCAAGAAGCAGACTTCTCTCATGGGGATTGGCCATACTGGCTTTAAGATTATGATAACACTATATGGTACTTATTCTTAAAATATTATAGGTTGGAAGAAACCCATCTGCATTGGCAGGCACGCATTTGGTGACCAGTATCGTGCCACTGATACAGTCATTACAGGACCAGGGAAACTTAAAATGGTCTTTGGTAAGCTAATATAAGCTGCTTTTTTTTATTCCACCTGCAATACTTGTTAATGTTTTTAATGGTCGATTATCATTCTTGTTCTTTTGTGAATTCTAGTCCCAAAAGAGGGGGGCATGCCTGTGGAGCTTGATGTATACGATTTTAATGGTCCTGGCATTGCACTGGCTATGTACAATGTTGATGAGGTTTGTTATATCACACTTTTGTTTGGAAATGTGCTTTGAGGTATCTTGTCTCACAATTTTAACAGAACCTTGTGTAACCTATCAGTCTATTCGATCTTTCGCTGAGTCATCAATGTCATTTGCGTTTGCAAAGAAATGGCCTCTTTACTTGAGCACCAAAAACACAATACTTAAAACATATGATGGCAGGTAATGTAGGGTTTCTATTTGTGATAGAGTTAATTTCTTGAATGTCCAGCCTATACTATGTAGTTTTTCTAAACTGTAAAGGCTATACACAATTGGCATGATAATGGATCTGTCACAGGTTTAAGGATATCTTCCAGGAGGTATATGAAAAGAAATGGAAGCACAAGTTTGAAGAGCACTCAATATGGTCAGTTCACATCGTTTATTTTGATCCTAATCTTCATCCAAAAACATCATGAAACAAGTGATAGAAAATCAATTGTCTGAAATTCAGGTATGAACATCGGCTAATTGACGACATGGTGGCATATGCAATAAAAAGTGATGGTGGGTATGTGTGGGCTTGCAAAAACTATGATGGAGATGTCCAGAGTGATTTACTAGCTCAAGGTGCTGTTATGTGCTTTTGATTTATTTTTTTAATTTTTTTATGAGGAGCTACTACGAAAATGCTGTATCAATTGGAAAGTGCCTAAACATGTAATCTTGAATTTATGTGTTGAAGATTTGCAGAACTACAAGAGGAACGATGCTTTATAGTTTATACACATAGAAGGAGTGTAGCGAAATTATAATGTGGAGATAGATGAGTGGCAATGCTAGGAAAAAAGTTTTGGGGACAATTGCTAATTTTACGTTTTGATGAGGATGGGGGGAACAATATGGGTCGTCTTCAGCCCAACCCACTGGTTCTGACAAGCGTTGACAGCCATGGCAGGCTCCTTCCATCCTTTGATATCTGATTTACGAAATGACAATCGCCTACACCTTACCACTCCTCACTGGTGCATTCATTGGTCTTGGGTTAAACCAACCTGAAATTAGGTTTTGAACCCAAAATCATTAAAAGCTGGTTCAGTTTGGTTGAGTTGGCATGGGTTGGGTTTAAGCTGAATATTAACTGAGTCTTACCGAACTGCCTGAAGTGGTGGGACTTGTACCCGAAACTCATAAAAATTAGTTCTGTAGTGTCAGGTTACCAGATTGATCATATCATTTCCTACCCATGTGAAATATGAGCTTGAAGTTGGAGGGAGAATTGGTCGAGCGATTCTTTCAGCATCTTTGCAGGTGCTGCCACTTACTTTGGAGATACGCTTTGCCTAATTGGGTGTATGCTTGTAAGCCAGTTGCAAATGCATATTTGATTTCAGACTGATTTTGGGTGTGTTATCTTTCCCCTTTGATTGGTAGACCATAAATGTTGTTTGGTTGTTGGTTTTGAGGCTAGGCTCACCTGATGTTGTATGATGGAGCTTTGCCTAATATAATATGATTTGATTGGCTTCTAAGAGGATCGAAGTTTTTTGAAAGTTGAAGCTGATCCTTGGCTAAGCAATGAGAGACTCTGCAGCCCACTTCTCTCTCTCTCTCTCTCTCTCTCTCTCTCTCTCTCTTTATATATATATATATGTATGTATGTATGTATGTATGGATTAATCTTGTTTAGTTATTAAAAGAGGAACAAGCAATACCAATATGAGAAGCTATATGGCGGTTCTGGCCTCTTTTGGATATATAATTTTTCTGCTTCTTTATTTGAGAAAACCAAGCTACTCTCCATCTGTATTTATCATATTTGATCCCTTTCAAATATATCCACAATATTTTAAGTGGTAAATCTTGCCCTAAAATTTTGTTGGTCAAATGCAGGATTTGGTTCTCTGGGCCTCATGACATCTGTGTTGGTTCGTATCATTATACCAATTTTTTTTTCATTATTTGACTTATTTATAATCAATCAAGAATAGAATGGTGATTTATTTATTATGGTTTAAGATGCCTATAAATTTAATATCTCCATGGATTATTTGCTTATGACTTTCTGCAGTTATCCTCTGATGGAAAGACATTAGAAGCAGAGGCTGCTCATGGAACTGTTACTCGGCATTTTCGACTACATCAGAAGGGACAGGAAACCAGTACAAACAGTATTGCTTCCATTTTTGCATGGACTCGGGGGCTCGAGCATAGGTAGGTTTACTGTTTCCGTTGAAGGCAGACAACATATACTAATTTTGCTTGGCTCAATATGACACAAAGTCATTCAATTTAGTCAAGTTGGTCTATATTGAATTGATTTGATAACTGAAATTAGTGAGATCAGCCAAGCTGTTGTTGAAAACCTTGTGTTATAGTGGATTGTTCCTCATGCATTTTTTGCTGATTGTGTCTACCGTATATATTTTTTCTTGTTCAACCCTTTTCTGGCGATGAATAGTTAATATATGTATTAATTTATTCTAAGATGTAGAGAGGTTTCTTTTTCCTCTTTAATCTGGTAGATCTGTTTTTTTTCATTACGGACTTTATATCGTTAACAATTCTGTTAGACTTGTTTTTTAGGTTCTCTTTTTGTTCTGAGACTTCTTTCAACTGCTCAATACCCTGCAGGGCCAAACTCGATAAACATGAAAAGTTACTGGATTTTGTTTTGAAACTAGAGACTGCATGCATTGAGACAGTGGAAACAGGGAAAATGACCAAGGATCTTGCCCTTCTGATCCATGGACCCAAGTCAGTATTACCCTTCATATTTCTCTGATCTTTCTTTGTGATCTCTTTTTCCTTTTACCAATTCATGAGTTTGAGTGGTATTACTTCATTCTGCTTTCTCCTGCTTAATACATGAAAACCTGCAGTGGTATTTAATTCTGTCTGTGCTCTGTTTGTTGTCAGTTCAATTTTTCTGGAACACTGTTCAAATGACGAAAACCTGGGAATAACATTCTGTTTTGGTAAAGAACCTGGGAATGACTCTGTAATCATTCTTTTTCATTCCAAGTTCACTTCGCTAAGATACCGATAGTATTGTTCAACTGATTCTTTTCTTTTAATAAAGTCAAATTTGGATCTTAGTAACCAAGATGTCAATATGAGTGGCGATCTAGTCATTGCAGATCTACAATTTAGGAGCAGATCTGCCTTAGAACTGTGCTCCCAAAATTTTGGAAGCCATTCATGGTTTTGGGTTCCTGCCATGCTCATTACCTTAAGGCTGGCTTATAAGTTATTTCTAAACACAATTGGGGTACGTGCACAATGATCCAGAGTTCAAATCCTCCAATTATTGGACTACTGCTTGTTAGGGACATGATGTTTCTAATTGTTTATATATGGTCTGCTTTTAGACGATGAGATCATTCAATTAAAGATACTTCAGAGATCTGGTGCATTCGATTTGTGGCTTGATATTCTGGAGTCATTGGTGGTAGAGATGGTTTGCACTCCTTGTTACAATGTCATTTGTATTCATAAGATGGCCATTTAGATAATACTCTAGGGTAACTGTAATTGATGTTAGGTTCATACTTCTTTAGATTATGATATTTTCTAAATTCACTAATCTTCCATATCTGTATCTTAAACTGTCTCTCTCTCTCTCTCAAAAAAAAAAAAGAAGAAGAAGAAGAAGAAGAAGAGAAGAAGCAAAAGACTACTAGATAACCATGTCACTTTGATATGTACAATTGTGATTTAACTTCAATGGTAAAAACATAAACCACTTTTTAAAATCAAAGAAGGAGCTAAGGAATGGCACTGGGGGTATTTGCTGCTGGATGTGGATGGAATGAAAAAGAAAGCGAAGAAGGCAGGATCTGGGTTTATAGGCTCCCTGTGCACCTTTGGGGCTGGGAAACTTTTGACAAAATAGGAGAGATTTGTGGGGGCCTCGTTGATGTCTAAACCCACGATCCTTGCTCCAGGGAGTGGGATTCTTTACTTGTTAAGAAGCCGGAAAGGGTGCCGGAGTTCATTCGAATTCAAGACAGTATGCTAGACTATGAAATCCAGTTATGGCGACCAAAGCTTCCGTATGCAGTCCCTGCAGGGAAAGGAGATGACAATCTTCGTCATGGGAGGAGAAGGGGGAGGTATCATCACAGGTAGCAGGAACAGAGGGAGGAGACGAAGGAAGATCAAGGCAGGAGGCTGGGGTTTCAAATTTTGAGAAGCATACTTCCATTTCAGGCAAAAATCGGGGGCGGCGGCTACAGGAGGTTAGGGTTAGGGTTGGGAACGAAGGTGGAAATCGGTTGGATTGGCATGAGGAGAGAGCCGGTTTAAAGAGGGGGTTAATTAAAGGGTCCAACTGACCCAAAAACCCAATATTTATGGGTCGATTCATTAGCGTGGCGGTCATGGCCCTGGGCATAGAGAACGATCACTAATGGGCTCCCTTGGGCCTGTCCCGAAAGCCCAAGTTCGATTGTTGGATCAGCCCAACAACAACAACAACAACAAACAGCCTTATCCCAACTATTTGGGGTCGGCTACATGAATCCTGTTCTGCCATTCCG
>JAOXJP010243690.1:0-37410 GCA_025762735.1 Platanus orientalis | reverse complement strand
AGAGAAAGGAAGAGGAAAAACAAAGTTTTACAAAGATTTGAGGATTTTTCTGAAGAACAAAGCTTGGAAGGAAAATTTTCATCGACCAAGACGTTGGGGATTTCATTTTTGATTGTCATAGGTTCCTAAAACTGATCCAAACTATTTTGTAAAGAACTAATCAGTTTTTTATTGATTTGTAACTGTTCATCACTAGTTTTGAATTGTTTTGAAAGAAGGTAAATTGTTCTGTAAATTCTGAGATTCAATATTGTTTAGATTCATATTATACATGTTAAAGATTGTTTTGCTACAAGTTTTAATCCAATTTAAAGTTCTAAATTCAATGATTTTAAAGAGATAGTTTTCTGTTTTAAGAGCACAAGTACCTTTAGTTTTGATAATTGTTTCCATAGGATCAAAGAGACCATTCTCTTATTTTGTAAGAAGTGTATATATTTATATGATTGATTTATGATCTGAATGTGATATGTTTTTCATAATTATTGTAAAAATCTGATTGGTCCATAGTTCTGTACTTAGGAGGATCAAGTATTTATGATCTAAAGTGCTATGAGTTTGTTTATGTTCTGTTATAGATTGTTATATGTTTTGTTCTGGTACTGCTACTATTCTTTGTTATTGTTGATAGTTTTCTACTATGGTACTGTTATAAGCCATCTTTTGTCATCAAGGGAAATGAAAGATGATACTCATCACACCTGGTTTATGGTGTGAACTGTACTGAACTCTTCTTACCGGAGGTTAAATGGTGTAACTGAACTCTTCTCACTGGAGGTTAAATAGTGTGACTGAACTTTTCTCACCAGAGACTAAATGGTGTGACTAGACTCTTTTCATTGGAGACTAAATGGTTTGATTGGACCATTCTCACCTGGGTTTAAATGGTGTGACTGGCCCTTTTCATCAGGGCTTAAATAGTGTAATTGCTATCTGTATTGGCTTATGGAATTGTTATTTGCATTGGCTTATGGAACTATTATCTGTATTGGCTTATGTATCTATTTTATACATCTTGTTCAGTTCAGTTATATGCACTTGTTTTATTTTATTTAGATTACCTATATGTATGTCTTTTAATGTTTTCAGTTCATTATATGTTTTTATATGTTAACTGTTCAATTCCATATACTGTTAAAAAATATGCAACTATCTATTTCATTTTGATTGTGCTAAGTCTTAATCTAGTATTATTTAGTTTATTGTTACCCACTGAGTTTGTCAAGCTCACCCCAAATTTGGCACCACAAATGATGAGGAGATAGTTGCATAGCGATGCTGACAGACAAGATTGGAGAGTTAGAAGATTGTATATATGCTATGAGACATTGAGACATTATTTTATTTTATTTCAGTTCAGTATTTTATTTTAGTTTATTTGAAAAGAATGTAATAAGTTAGTGGATTTTGGTTTAAGCTTGCTATTTGATTTTTAGATGATGATTTAATTTATGTCAAACTATTAGTTTATGTGAATGGGAATGCCAGAACATGGTTATGGATTATTTTCAGGTTTATGGAATTATGGATTTATTACAGGTTGATTGTAGGATATGGATGGTTATAATTTATGATATGTAATTCCGCTACGTAGAATGAAAAGAATGAACAAAAAAATTATATGGAATTTACAAATTATAAATGAATGAATGAATGTTTAATGTCATGTACCCTTCTGGTGTGGGTTTCGGGGCATGACATCAACTGAGGTTCTCCTTTCTATTTATAAACTTTATGAATTGAAGTTTTGCAATATACAACTAGCTATAGTTACAATCGGTATACCTGTTACAACATAATTTAATTTGATACAAGATTCTAACTTCATAACTACATAACCATCTCTAGTTGACTATGTTATATCCTTAACAAGTTTGAAGTCATATGTTTCTTCTCTTTCCATCCCCTCCACCAAAGAGGTTGAGCTCTAGATGTTGATATTAATGAGTTTTTATGTTCATTTGGAAGTTTTGAATCTCTTAATAACATATAGGCTTTATAGATACCACTCCTCGAAGATAGTTCACATTATTGTTTAGTCAAAGACTAAAAATTGTAGTGGACATTACTCGATGTCTATCTTTCCTCCATGAAAGAGGCCTTCGTCACAGTAACCTAAAGCCAACAAATACACTCTTCACAAGTCCTGATCTTTCTGCTTTCCTCAAAAACTTCAGTCTCCACTATCTCATTATACCCACTAGCACTATAGAGCATATCTTAAATTTAGGAGAACTTGAATACCGGGCCCCAGAGCTTGTGACTACAACCAAAGCAAAACCAGCATTTAAAGTTGATGTATATGCATTTAGGGTGATATTGATAGAGTTATTAACTATAAGAAGTGATGGTGACATAATTTTTGGCTAATCAAGTGCAATTAATCTTACAAACTGAGTTCAACTATGTACCCATGAAGGACGAGGTATGGAGTTCTTTGACAAAGAAATTGTAAGCAAGGAGGGACCTACAAAAGTAAAGGATGAACTTGTTATATCACTCAAGTGCAGTATCCCTGTAAATGAGAAGCCTAACATCAAACAAATCTTTGCGGATCTTTGTTCTCTGTCTATTTGGAGAAAAAAATGCTCATAGGATACATCTTCAGATTCAGTTCAAATAAACAAGATTCCCACCCTCTCGCACAAGACTGGCATGAAAGCTAATCAATTCTCCTTCTGACATTGTTGGTAATTTTAGGGTACTCTAATATTGGATTCACACTTCTAGACTTCTTAGTGAAAGTCTAGTTTTAATCCTAGAGGGGGATGAATATGATATATTTAAATTCTTTTACTTCACTTTACTTTAATTTTCTATTAATTGTATTCAACAAATAATACAAGTGCTTCAATGAGTTGAGGGTAATTGCACTTAAGTTTAGATTAATTCTTTAATGGTTTAGAGTACAATGATATGTTGATGCTCGTTTTTATATCTTAATTGATTGAGATTAAATCTAATTGATAATTGATGATTGCCTATAAAAATATTGCTAAAAGTGACATGACATGTAAAGTAAACAATTTCACACCATAATCACACAACCGCAAGAAACAAGATATAAAGTGGTTTGGCACTAAAGCCTACATCCATTATCAAAGGTCAACACCGAGCTACGTAATTTATTTAAGATTGAAACATTACAATCAATGAAAAATTAATAAAATCTTCACAACTTGCAATACCAGTGATTAGGTAACCTAATTCTCATGCTCAGTGTCTCTGGCGAGTGTAGTCTACACTTTCAGTGACTCTGACAGAAGTTCTAAGGTTTCTAGATAAAAATTAGATGATGGGGTTCAATACAGATTACCTCTTGAAGGTTTATGTGTTTCTCTCAATGCCAAGTGGGGATGCTCCTTTGTGAGCTAGTGTACCTTTAAGTCCCACAATGCTTCAACAAAAGTCTTCTTTGCTTCTTAACTCTTCTCACTAGGAATGAAAACCCTCTACTTTCTAATTCTTTAATGATTCTTAGGTAAAAGAAGGTGGGGAAGATGATCAATAGCCTTTGGTGGTTGATTTTTTAATAAATGCTCCCACAACAGATAATCAAGAGTTTGTTGAAGATTGAATGCAAGGGATGCTCTCTCTTCTTTCAAATTTTGTCTCTTGGTCATTTTGAGCCATCTCTAATATATAGATGGCAAACATAGGTGATATCCCTTTATTTGGAATCTTCCCTAGTGGTCAAAAAATCCTTATCACTTGTTTTGCTTTTGTTTTTTTTGAAATTTTGCAACCCTGCTGAAAAACCACAAACAGAGGCACCCAAGAACCCTTGGATCGATCCACACCCCATGTCGGATCAATTTGCATCCCCTCGGATGGATCTAATAAGTATCTGATTGATCCACTAAGTGTGGATGGATTCGATACCCCTCATATTGATCCACATGCCTTGTTTTTTTGTTGTATTTTGTTTCACAAAGGCATGCTAGAGACAGTGGGACTCATTGGTAAGACAGGGACCGATTGCACCCGCTAAGGGTCTTAGGGTCTCTTTAACTAATTCTAACATCTTCTTACCTTGATTTTACCTTTCATAACATGGAGAAGCTTGAATCTTCCAAGTTGGAGCTTGCAGTCTTCATCCTCAAAGTCTTCTTGATCTCAAAAAATGTTATTCATTCAATTTAACTGAAGAACTTGTTGTCATATATTCTATGTATACACTATTTTGCAAACAACTAGTATTTATTTCATATAAATAAAATACTTTAAAAATGAAATGAAAAGAATCACTTACTTAATTGAACGATTTGACAATAAATCATACTCAAAATTGACCAAGACTAGTGTTTGACACTACGTCTTTAAGACAGATTCCGCCCCTTGCATTGGTGCTTACAAACTCTTCGAGTATCTATCTCCCAAGATACAATGATCTATACACACAGAAAAAGCATTACAATTTTTGTGTCTGGCGAATCAAACTTGTTTTATACTCTCTTTTTTAGAACAAGAACATGCTATCATGTTCTCTATATAACTAATTCGGATATCTTCTATGATGCCTAAGGAACACTGCTAATTTTGAATTCGAAATAGAGTAATTGAAAATTCAATACTAAAATGAAGGGAGGGACGTTTATTTATAGACTTATTCTTATGATCTGTTCGGAACAGGCATAGGAACACAACCTTTGGTGTTAGAACAGATACGAATGCATAAAGTTGCAATTTAGTAGCCAACTACACCGTACAAAAAAAGCGTGTGAAAGAAAATTATTTAAGAGGCACATACATGTCCGTACAGAACAGACATATGTCAATGGGTGTGATATAATAATTGCATGTGTATCTATTCAATCCAACAATCTCTAAGGGCATAACTATAAAACTGTACGAATAGACACACCCCTATAAGGGCAAAATTGTAAAGACATGTCCCCATAGGTATAATCGCAAAAAGAAAAAATGACAATAAAATGTTATTTTATTTTTTCTTCTTATTGACCCAGCCCAACTTGGTTTGGTGCGTGTGTTTTAGGTCCAACCCATGTTAACTATGCCCTCCCCCATCCACAGAACAACAAGGGGCCCAAACTTATGTTCAACATTAGTGTATATGAACACAATTTTCTGAGCTAATCCGTGTGGGACTTCAAATTTCACACTTTTACCAGTGATCAACTAGGCATTTTTTGACAATTTCTCATTCACCCCTTGATGATTTTGAACATCCAACCATATGGCATTGTTCTCCTCATTGAGGTGAACATGAACCCATGTGGACCCGCTTCAAAAGACTTGTGGGTCCCATTTTTATTTTAACTCAAAGATGTCTACCCAGTTAGATTTGAATCTGAACACTTCAAAACCGTTTCCAACAAAAATGACCTAAAATATTCTTTAAACTGAATCAGGAGGTAAACTAGTTGAAAACCTACTCATCTGATAGGGTACGAAAGAATTCAAACATCCCTATATTCTCTGATAGAAAATAACCATTCTATTTACTATTTCATTAAGGCCATATGAAAGTTTTCCTAAATTGATTCAATTGCGAAGATTGTACCTCAGTGATCAGCTATGCATAAGGTAAATTTGACTCCTCCATGAGATCTGGAGGAGATCAAAATGATCCTTCCTCTTTAATAGCTACTAATGATCACCCAGAAATTCCAGTTGCCTCGAAAAGGCTTACAATTCATCCCATCATCTGCTTCAATTTTAGCTCCCATTACCTGCGGTAAGTAGGCGTAAATATTGAACATAAAGGCAAATGGCAAGTAGTGTAATGGTTGTGTGTTGAACAACAGTATTTATTTAAATGATGCGTGGATTTCTTCGGCTCATCCATAAATTCTATCAAAATTTATCTTCCAATTAATATGGAAACATGCCAGCACTAGCTCAGATGCACCACACAGCTGGAAAATACAACAATTTTATGGATTTATGTCCCTATACCCAAAATTAGGAGGTCCACCACATCTAATACCTAACTCATAGCCATAGAATCCTATCACACAGCATTGAAGTTCATGTAAAACCATGCCAAACAAAAATGACTCAGTTGCAGCCAAACAATTGACAAATTTTTAAAAATTAACTCATAAACATAGCAGTGTTACAAAACATGGTGATCCAACTTGCAGATTGTGCGATCCACTAGGAATCTGATGTGAATCAAATGGATGCAGGAGCAGTATCAGATAGTAATAGAACAAACATAGCATAAGGCAATGCAATAATGCTCCAGACAAAGAAAGAAATCTCCAACAAACTAATGTCTTTTGATAACTTGGCAAAAGGGGTGAAGCACCTGTTACAGGTCCAATTAAATTCTTTCCTGACCTCCAGATCTGAATCGCCCAACACGTACAACAGCTTCATCTTAATACATTGCTAATCTCTAATGTTTCTTAATATCAATATATCTAATTTTGGCTTATTCTCCATTTTTTTACATAATTAGAAAAAACAAATCAATTTCGTAGAGAAAAACCGGAAAAATACTGGTAAATAAGAAAGTTCAACCAAGAATTTAAGAAAAAAGAATCAAGCTATTTTGTTTCAAATTAATATTTTCAAACCACTCGCAAAGAGATCTCGCCGATAAAGTACATAGGGATAAACATTGACTCAATTGAGAGAGAGAGAAAAAAATCCTTTACTCAATTGAGCATAAAACCACCAATTTTGAGATTTGAAACAAAAAAGGGGGGTTGAACAAAGCAAATAAATTCATAATTCAAGCCAGGCAATAGTTTCTATTTCAAACTCAAGTGAGCCTGAACCAGCCAATTGCTAGAGCTTTTGCAACTAATAACTTTAGAGCAAGTTAAAACAATGTGCAAAGAAGGAAATTTAGCATATTAATCTTCAAAGTAGGCTATTACATTGAATTCACTCATAATTCATATAAGTTTATGCTACAACTTCCTAGTCCAACAAATTATGTTTCTTTTCTTTTAAAAGATCTTGCTGGTTGTTGAATCTTCCTGTAAATTGTGAAACACTAATGCTGGATGTTTCCCAAAAAACTTCAAAGCGCTAGTGCATCTTCTTGTTCTTTTTCTTACCCTTCTTTTTGTCTCTTTTCTTTTGTGGCCTCCGCACTGATTTATGTTTTGAGACTTGCTTGAATGTCTTCTTATGCACGGGTATGTTGATCTTCTTTTCACTATCAATACTTGATCTAGGGATTAACTGTGTTTTTCCCCTCAAATCCTCATCTTCTTCACGAGAAATCTCACTAGTTGTCACCATGATTGTCATGTTCCCATGGTCATACATCTTTGTCCCTAAAAACCAAAAATAAAGTTTACACACATTTAATTTTTTATTTTTCTTTTATATTTGTAAAAATAAACCATTTAGTTGAAAACCAAGAGAACTGTGGATTGTTACAGTTTAGCAGAGTAACTAAAGGAAATCCAAGGTGAGTGTTGCAGAGACCTAGAGAGATTTGCCAACCCTATATACTTACACATGCAACGCATGCAGGGAAGAGCGGCTCACCACCTGATAGCAGGCCTAAACTATCAATGTGCTAAAAGCCTAAAATCAATATGAGCCCACATGATTGCAGCCATCGGTTATATGGTTTTTATAATTTCCTGGACTGCTTGGCAAATTCTTTTTCAGACCATTGAAAAGAATGTAAGAGGATCGTCACAATCACCCCATGGGTCAATTTTAGGTAATCTCCCAGTTGAAACAGGTCAAATAGCAGGCCCCAACACAGGTTATCTGTATGTCTGTTGGCAGACTGTCCCTCCAGTCTATGCAATCAGTAACAAAATTTCACTATAACTAGTTGATGGTTAACTCAGGGAATATCAAATCAAAGTTGCAGTAATCTAAAATACCAGAAACAGGTGCAGTTGGTCCAGTTTCTTCTTCCTGTTCATGGTCATCACCACTTTCATCATGTCCTGAACCAGAAGCTGGTTGAGCTCCACCATATAGAACAAAATTTCTCTCCAGTTTCCTCTGCAGCAAATGTACAAAAAAGCAAGGTGAGAAGCATATAATAGAGACTAGGTAAGTTAAATTGATATTATGTTCAGATTCTTATGGGTTACAGGATGAACAATTAGAACCCTAAATGGTTAGGGTCAAGTCCAGTTAAACTCTAAGTTTGTTGGGTACAACCCTCGCCTGTGTTGAACCTGACCCAGTTTGACCTCTAGGGTGGGCAACTGCTCCAGCCAACCTCATGACCCAAATCAAAGGATCTATTTTTACCAGTTTCAGGTTTAGTTTAATATTTTCAGGTATGAAATCTGCTCAGTTTCAGTGCTTCAAGTGGACAGTGGTATTTGGGAAAATATCAACCATGGACAACCAAAGGAAGAAAGGTTTCCAGCTCACAAGTGTTTACCTTTTATGATATAGAAATGGTGAATCTACTTCTCATTTCTGGATACACTGCCTGTTCACATGGGAGGTGTGGTTTGGGGTTATAAAGGACTTATGAATGACACGGGTATCACCCCCAATTTGACTGGTCTCCTCCATGAGTGGAAGACAACAGCTCTACATGCCAAAGAAAAAAGAATTTGGGGGAATGGTGCCAGCATGAGTGTGTCGGTCTCTATGGATTGAGTGTCATAACAGAGCTTTTAAAGACTATTCAGCACCACCATAGACAGGAGAGTGAAAGAGTATTTGGCACTTTGGGATAGAAGATGTAAGAAATGTGAGAGTATGGGGAGTACAATTGTAATGAGGGACCAGTATTCTATTATCATGTTAGAAATATAAAAAGGATAAGCTGGGTGGCTCCTTGGGGTGTGTATTAGTCTAGTTTGCATTTTTTTCTGTTTTCCTTGTAGGGGATTACTTATCCCCATTTCATCCTTTTCTTATAATAAATAAATAAGATAAAATAAAACAAAATGGGCCAAAATAATACAATTAAATGGTAATGTTATTTATTTGTTTTTCAGTTTAACCAGATAACCAT
The DNA here is from genome assembly GCA_025762735.1 of Platanus orientalis. Classification (NCBI taxonomy): domain Eukaryota; kingdom Viridiplantae; phylum Streptophyta; class Magnoliopsida; order Proteales; family Platanaceae; genus Platanus; species Platanus orientalis. The sequence goes on along the minus strand of JAOXJP010243690.1, from coordinate 28,487 downwards.
ATTTTATGCTAGCCACCTTACACAACCAGCTGAGGTGAGTCCACGACAGAAGGAATAACTAAATACCTTCTCCCACTTTATTCATGTATAGGTTCAAACGTAAAAGTGCGTTAGATGAGTAATAAGTTGTTGGAATAGTGAAATTACAGTTGATGGGACTTTCTACTTCAGGGGTCCCCTTTCTCGAAAAGCTTCACATTTTGAGAAAAAAATCAAGAGATGTGCTTATTTTGAGTTACTTGTTGGTCCAGTTGCTCCCGCAACTACTACTTCTGCTGCTCTCTGGAAGCGGTTACATAGGATGTTGTTATAGAAGCCAAAATAAGTGGCGTTAAAGCATTTCTCATCAAAAAAAAAGTGTTGCACATCTATTATTAGGATATTTGTTAACGCAATGTCCTTGAAAAACTAAAGAGCCGGAAGCATTTTTGAATATTGATTCAGAGGATAAAACATGCATATAATAGTGTTATTAGTATAGGTAAATGGCAACAGCATTTTCTTAGGCTGATTAACTGTTTACCAAGACAACAAATAGTACCTCGATAGAGAAACCTTTCCCCCTGCTATAACTGTAGTTTCTCAAACTTGCAGTTAACAATCTCAACATCGAAAGGTTTATGATCATAAACATGTCGAAAATGTGCATGGAGAGGAAAAATTGGTTCAATCACCATTTTATTCACTTGAGGTGCCCAAAAGTGTTTGGACTTTGGAATCATTTCTACATTTGTTTGGTATTTATGGGTGTTTTGAAACAAGTAGTCAACAAAGTCAGAAGTTGGCATTCTGACTGCTTTTGTCCTGGGAATGGAAGAATTATAAAACCCAGAGAGATGAAGACACATTCAAGTAACTGTGACTAGCATTGAAACTTCAATCAGTCACGGGCTCTAGTCAGGAATGGTATATTCTATGGTGCCTGTGCTCAATATATCTTTAACTTGAAGGATGGATAGAAACAGGAAGTACATACAGAGAAAAAGGAAAAAACAGGGAAGTAGTTGGAAGTGATGATCAAAGCTTTTATCCAGCTTACTGAAAAAAAAAAAAAAAAGGAAAAGCAGAAGGGAAGAAGAAGGTACCTTTTGATAAGATTTTTGAAGCTGATTGTTAATGCTAGCCAGTGTTGTGATTTAAAGCCATCCATATTCTAAATTTAATGAAGATAAGAGGTTGAAATAGTGTGGATCACAAGATTTAGATGTAATGTACATGATTAGGAGATTAAATCACTCACTAAGTTGCTCATTGGTACCCATTTTCTTCCTTGGAGGACGATCAAAGGGCATGGAAGTAGAAAGCGAATGCACCTTTCTTTGTGAGGTTCTCTCTTATCACTGCTGGTGAGGCACAATTCCCAGCAAAACAGATAAAAATCTCCATTTCCACCCAAGGTTTTCTTTTATGTTTAGACTGCTTCTTTGTAAAAGATTTTAAAGGTTGAAAAAACTCCTTAAATGGATTTTTTTTTTTTTTTTGGTTAATTGTTGCATTTCATGAAAGGAAGTTCGGGGTTGGGGAGAATGCAAGTCAATAAATCCTTCAAAGCACAATTGTTTAGCATCCATGGTAATTTTTCTCTGATCAATTCAGGGTACTATGGGTAGTGCCTATGACAATTTTGCTGGTCATGCCATTGTTTGGATCCTCAGGGGTGTAGTCTTTGAAGAAAAGTCCTTTGCCAATCTATGGGGCCCAGAGAAGGACTAAAGTGCTCACACATTTGAGGCAGTTGATTTTTTTGGAAGAAAACTTATTTATTTATTTAAATTTTTATAGAAAGTAGGGAGAGGAGTTTGGGTAGTTCCCAAGGGAAAAAAACAGTACAGGAAGCCAACACGAATATTACAAAATAGTCTTCATAAATAAATCCCAATTAACCTTAAAATCATGAAAGTCAAACCCACAAAATCAGTAAAAACAGACTTGACCAATAAATGAGTCTAAGGCTTTATAATCCAGCCTTAAATGAAATGCATAAATCCTAGAAAATTCTAGCATTCCTTTCTTTCCACAAACTCCAATGGATGGAGAAAGGCAGCACCTCCAAAGAATCTTCCTTGATTACCAAAAGGAAAACAATTTCAACCATTGATAAAATTGATCAACTTAATTGGAAGATCAAGGAAAAGAAGCCAAAGTTGTTTGGTGTGGTAGAGAAGGGAATTGAGAGAATTAGGGTTTAATGTGTATAGAGGAGGAGAAAGAAGAAGAAGAAAAAGACAATATGTATGGGAGAAGTCGTGAGAGTGTGTCATCTACTCTCACTTGTATCAAGTTGGACTAGGTTGTGAGAGATGATGATGCCTTGGCAGCTTTTGTAGAGCCAATCAATTACCCAAGATTTCCTTTTCCTAAGATACATAGCAAGCAGACATGAACCAAGCCAAGTAGTTGGTTCCATTAAACTTCACTGAGGTGATTTGAAGGAGAGGGTCTGCAAAAGAGCCAACACCTTCACTTTGACTATTGGAAGTCCCAGAACTTTCACTGACCTTAAACATAGTTCTATAATCTTCTCTCTAGACAATATAACTTCAAACAGAGCTGAACTAATGGGCTGATTCTCACCAATCTAAAAAAGGTAATATCAAGTATTAAACACCATAGTACTCCACAATACTAGTTCTTTAATGCACTGTAGCTGCACAACTCCCAACACATCCATGGTGGTTTTTATAACCCCCAAACTATACACAAACTAAAAAAAATCCCGAACAGAAGTAAGCTGGCTCAAAGAACAGCTATACAACATCAAAACAGCAGCAAATATCTGCAAAAACTAAACCAAACAATTGGTATACATCCATGGTTGAAAAAAATAGAGGAAAATATAGACACCATGCTTGACTTCAGCTGCAGGGTTCCATAAACATCACAAAACCATTCCAGGATAAGCACACGTTCCATATGACCTCATATCAACCATCAAACCCCCAAGCTTAGCCATTACACAGCAGATTATAGCAAGAATCAACATGAAAAAAAAAAATTAAACAAAAACTAGGTTGGGAGGACAGGTAATAGCTGTAGATCTAACACAACAACCTCAAATCCAAACCAAATGGAATCAAACTTGATTCAAAAGTTCTGTAATGAAAAAATGAACTAAAATTGAACGGTCACCCTCCATGAAAACACCCACAATAATCACACAAGATTTGTTTTTTAATTCAAGAGAAATCCCGAAAACACTCAAAAAGATGTTGAATGGGGTTAATTTTGTGCTTAAAAAAAACACCCTAAAATATCCTCTACCAAGTTCTAGGATCAACTTATAGGTTGCCATACATTAGTTGTATTTGCATGACAACATTTTTCTCTCTATACACAATTGTGTCGCACCTTGACCATCACCTAGCCAAGGTCACTATAACACCATTCAAGCCCTTTTCTAGCTGCTGGCATGCCCCGTAATGCATTAACAAATGATACTACTCATCCCAAGCCCTGCTCGACCAGCCCACTAGTTCCTTAATTGCACTGACATGATGTCTGTCCTACTTGTAGTGTCTCTCATGTCATTGAAGCCCACTAGCAAGCTCCAAACCGTATTACGCCGAGCACTTGACCAAGTCAGCCACCTCAATGGGCACACCATGCCATTGAAGCACAATTGGAATAGCCATGAAGCTCTTTTTGCTTCGCCATGTAACATTGAAAGCCTAACGTGCTTACAAGTGCATTCCTCGAGCTGTCATTCAAAGCATTAAACCCATTGACACACATGACATCCATCGCAAGAAAAATAGCATTCCATGCAAGACATGACGAATTAAACCAAGACCAAGCCAAACTTAAACCACGCACTAGGAGAGGCACACCCAAACATGTGCCATGGGATAGCTTAATCGGTTTCTGTCATGTTGCCATTGTCGTGTAGTGCATGCTAGTAGCATGCACATACATCAACCTCTACCACCCATGCTATGCCCCTAAGCATCATTACCAAAGGAAATCCAACCTCTTGAAGAATTCTAAGCTCCCCTCTAAGTGGCCTAGAGCCGCCCTCAACCATTGTCAACGATATAATCGCAATTTAAGCTCATGCGAGCCACGAGCATGTCGCATGACACACAATCCATGAAGTTACCCGTGCTTCTTAACATGCCTCTTGCCCAGGCCAAAGTTGGGTGCTCCAAGCACCCACCCCTCTTCAAAGTGTATAATAAGCTTTTCGTAGATTATCAAAAGGAAACATCGATCCTTTGAAAAATCCACCAGCCTATTTACAAAAATGTCATCGTGAAATATTTATGAAAATACCACTATATCAACTCAAGACCCGCCATGCCACACTAGTACAATGTGGTATAATATATAGTGGACAAATACAAGAAAAAAAAAAAACCAAGCTACACTGAAGTACAAGTATAAGTATATAACCAAATGTATATGTCCCATATACATTCCAACAGAAATCGAATCCTTTTCTTCCTACTACCAAGCATTCATTCCACCAAGAAGATTTATATATTGCTGATTTCATTAGCTTATTTCCCTCTACATCAACAAGTTCGTGGATGAACTTCTTCAAACCCAAAGAGATTGATAGGGGAGCATATGATGTGAAAAAAAAAAAAAAAAATTTGATGACCATGGATAGGCCCAAGCATTGTCCAAATCGTTATACTAGTTTACAATGGGTTAATTTTATACTAAGGCCAATAGTGCTATGGGTTGATTTGGGTTTTTAGCTATTGGGTTGCTTTTGTAATAAGGCTTGAAAGCCAAGGTTAGTTTAGGATTTTAGGCTAATTCCAAAATTGATTTTTAACCTAAGTTTTACAAGGTCAAAACTTTCCTTTTAGCTTGATTGTGGTGTCATTAAAGAGGTTTTTCCATAGTTACCAAAGTGAGAAGCAATGCGAAACGAGGCTGAATAAATCCTTAGGAAGCGAGAAGCGGAAAACGATAATAAAGTCAATAAAACTAAGTTACAATCAATAATTTCAACTACACTACAATAAAGTGAATAAACTTAACAAAGTATCAAAAAACCTAAAAACTATACCATGTTAGAAACTAGAAGTAGGACATATAAATCAATATGCAAACCACTTATTAATATGGCCAATCATACCTTAAATTTTACCATACATAAGATTTTTTGTAGATAACTAACATCTTATAGTCAAACCATAAAATTTGAATCGTTTTTATTGGATTGGAGTAAAGTAATATAAACAACAAATTCATTATGAAATCAATTTTCTTTTCTCTACAAAATCATTACTTGATCCCATAGATAATATTCTATTCAATGCCAATAACATAGGATTTACATCAAATAAAGTAAATTATTGTTTCTTGGATCGCTTCCTAGTCGATTCTTTAGATATTTCAACTCAATTCTCTAAAGGTTTCCACTTGTTTCCCTAAATAGTTTCCACTCGTTTCACCGTGCTTCCCACAACGTGTTTCCAACTATTTAAGGAAGCAGTTTGGAATTAGTTTCCCAAACGAGCTTCCCACCTTGTACCAAGCTTCCTTGCAACTATGGGTTATTCAGTTACTTTTCTAATGCGACGAAGATTGTGCAAACCCAAGGTAATTTGGGAAAGTTATGACGAAATTACTAAAAGGGTATCAGTGAGTGACAGGAATAGTGTTTTTAGAAGGTTGTGCTTTAAAAAGTCTTAAGTTTTAGTAATCTAAAGTTTAGGAAAGTGTGCTATTTAGAAGTCTTTTTTAAATTAGAAAGACCTTGTTAGAAGTTTCTTAATTGTTTTTAAAAAATCCAATTTTTAGTAGTTTAGTTTTAGGAAAGACTTAAGTCCCAAGTTTAGGAATTTAGAAGTTGCTAAATTAGGAAGGTATCTATTCTCTTTGCATTGTAAGCCTATTTAAAGACACCCCTAGACATGAATTAAGGAAGTGAAGATTGAATTGAATTTTGACACTTGTGTATTGTGGGCTTGGCCCTTGTTATCCTCTCTCTCTCACACTTAGGGTTGAGTTGTGATACTCCCCTTCTCTATCTCTCTTTCTCTTTCTTCTAAATCCCAATAACATCTTCTTCTCTCCTTTGTTCCCTTGTCTAGGTGCAGCCATTAGGTTCCCTACTTCCCCATATCCTTCTTCTATCTCCTTTCTCTATCTTTACCTTTCCCCATCTCCATGATTTCTCCTATTCCCCATTCTTTCATCTTCTTCTCCATATCTTCTTCCATCAGCTGTATTCTTTCCTTGTTGCTGCCATTTATACCATATGAAGGGACTTGCTGAAATTTGCAGACCTAGAGTTACACACGGGTGGATTCCTTAGGTATTTTGGTATAATCAGCCTCTTAATATAAAGCATTGTGATAGCTAATTTCAGTGTTTTCTCTTAAATTGATCATTTTTTAATTTCCTTGATGTTTTCTCAGCAAATTTAACCTTTATTCTATATGTTGTCTGATGAGGACATCATGTCATGTGGCAGCCTCAAGACCTGTCATCATAGGAGGAGGGGCCCTTTGACCCTTTGGATCAATTAGAAATGTGGAGGAGGCCCACATGCCACGTCTGGAGCAGTTTAGTGCATTTCTTGTGCTTATTTTATGCATGGTCATGTGTACCCTACTTTGGCAACATGTGTGAAACGGACATTAGAATCAGGTGCAACCCACACATGGCCTTGGTGGGATCCACACAAGAAGACCATGAAGGAAACACCTATGCAACACCAAGAGAGAAGTTGATTTGTTGTTTGAGTCCTTTATTTGAGTGCTTTTACTCTTTTAATTAATGTGTTATGCATTATTAGAGTTTAGAACATGGAGGGTATTAGGATTTTTGTTTTTGGGCAAAGTTGACAGCACCTATTATTAGCAAACTAAGAGCTGGGCATCTACTCTACTTGAGCCACACGTTTTGGCTATTTGAGTTTTATGTTTTTTTTAGATAGTTTTAGGAAAGTCTATTATTAAGAAGTCGTTTAGGCCTAATTTCTAATTTAGATAGTTTCTTTTAATTTGAATTTAAAATCTTTAAAAGGGGGTACTTCATGTAATCGGGTATGATACATTGAATAAAGAATTTTGGCTGGTTTGCTCCCAGGAATGGTGCTTCTCCTTCTTCTTCAAGTCTTGTGCCTTGGCTTTAAATCCTTATAGGGATTACTTGGATTGTGGGTAGTTGATTACTCTGATCTTCTTTGCTACTTGCTGCCCAACCTGAATCCATACTCTCCCACACTGTTTTCCATCGCTAAACCCTAAATCACCATAACCTATTCCCTGCACCTAACCATTCTTCTAATTTTCTTGTTGTTTCGATTCTCAAAACTAAGCTCTCCTTTGGTCTAACCCTGCAGCAGCCATTCCAGTCTCTCCCCTTCAATCGTTCACTTCAAGAATCCAAGAGAAGTCTTCTTCTTGACCAGTGAGTACATTCCCTTTGGCTGCCCATTGGTTCCCATCTAAGAAACCTCTTCACCTATCAACCTATCACCTTCGGCACCCATCTTCAATCTCCCTAGAGTTTCTTTCGATTTAAAGCATTCCTTTCCCTATATATTCCATGAAAGGACAAAACATATAGAGGTAGCCGTGTCTTTAATGCATTTTGTGAGGGAAAAGGTTGCCTCAAAGGAAATTTGCACACCATATGTGAAGACCAAAGATCAGTTAGACAACATGTTCACAAAGTCCCTTGGGCATGATCGTGGATGAAACAACCACCTCTGCATGTGTTATACCTGGCTCTGGTGCTCCTATCACGGTAGACACTTGAACCGAGTAAATGGCAAAGACCCAGATGCTGGCTGGCAGCTGTATGAGCAGTATCATCCACGTATGGCTCTGTGAGAAGGGCAGTGGACCGAAATGGCCTTGTTGTACCTCACTCCCATCCTCAATGGGATCTGGTCTTTTGTTTTTTGGGCGTATGCCAGACTTTTTTATCAGCCCCTGGAGCTTCTTTTGATTTAAAGCACTCCTTTCCCTATATATATATATCTTGCAGCCACTATAGAAGAGGAATCTCCCATCAGGTCTTGCATTAAATTGAAGTTTCCCTGAGTTGTTACTTGTGGCAGCAGCAGACCAACTTAGTACTGCTGTTTAAGTGATTTATGTGGAAGGTATTCAAGTCCTTGAAATTCATTGCAGAAGCACTTAGTATCTAATTGGATACCAGGCATTCTGTTATCAAGTTGGGTTGATCTTGCTGAAGATAGAGACAGATCTGAAGCTTATTACTGTTGCTGATTGACATCCAAAGCTCCCAGGCTCCTCTTCTTATTCAGCCCCGCCCCCAATCAGGGATTGTTGGCACATGGTAGGATTCCTTGTAGATTTTTTTTTTTTTTTTTGATGAATAAGATTCGTTATAGATTGATTATCCTGCTGCTTGTAGAATGTAATTCCCTGATTTCTTGCATAGTTCATACACTATTTTGATCCAGAATCAGCACCCCCAACCTGACCTTGTGAACCTAGTTTGAGTGACCAACCTGAGTTGCTTATTTCAGCCTCCATCTGAATCCTGTCCTGATTCTGGTTAGCCCAAACAGCTCTGAAACCTCTAGTATTACACTTCATAACCTCTCCATATTACCCTATAATTTTCATATGATAAGTTCCTTAACCTTTGTATCTTCCCTTGTTGAAAGCCCACAATACAGAATCTGTTAACCCAAATCTGGCCCTAAGTTATGACTTATATTAAACTACAAATTAGCCTACCCGAAAACCTTACCAGTTCATTGTTACATTTTTGTTGTTTCTTCCTAAACAGAATCTGATTAGCCTCTAGAACTCCTATTGTTTGGTTTCAAATCTGTCCCTAACTTGAGCTGTTGACCCTAACACAGAACCTACTCTTCTCATCTCAGAGTACCCTCTTGGAATCAATCACACCCATACCCGATCGCTGTGTACACCCTCTTGCTTTCAGCCTTCCCTTCATTTAGTTTGTGGATTGGTATCTTGGAGTTGTGCTGCATCAATGTGCCTTTTTATTGCATCTTGTTATTTTGTGTCTTTTATTAGCCTAAGGCTTGCTACATTATTATTTTAAGTTTGAGTCTTTGGTTGTAATTAGTTTATGTTTCCAGGGTCTTGTTGTAATAAAGAGTCCTTCACTCCTTTGGGAGTTTAGCATTTTCTTAATTTGGCAAGTTGCCAAAATTTTGAAATTACAAGCTATCCCAAGCCAGCCAGCTTTAAGCATAGCATCAATGGACTCATTAGCCATTAGAGCACAATCCGAGATATGTTTTCTACGAAGGAATGTATGTTGAGACTCTAAAAGAACAAAGCCAATAACCTGCTTGAGTCTAATGGCAAGGGTCTTCGCCAGGACTTTACAAAGACAGCCCACTAGTCTAGTGGGCTTATAGTCCTTCACTTCCGAAATCTCTTTCTTCTTTGGTATGAGAGAGATAAACGTAGCATTCAAGCTTCTACACCACTGATTTTGAGCATAGAAAGCTTCAAACACCTCCAAAACTTCCTTCCCTACTACATCCCAACAAACTTTGAGGAACTTAGTAGGGAAGGCATCAGGGCCCGGAGCTTGGTCATCTTCCATGCTGTTTAGAGCAACCAAAATCTCCTCAGAAGAAAACGGTCTTTCCAAATTTGTGCATTGTTCCACATCCAACATATCTCATTCCACCCCCTCAAGGATAGGGCGAATGGCGAATGGGTCTCGATATAAATTAACGTAGTAATTCTCAATGCAATCCCAAATCAACGATTGATCATAGATCCATTCTCCCTAAACCTTGAGCCTATTGATCTGATTAATAGATCTCCAATTTGTCATTTTATGAAGAAAAAAACTGTATTGTGATCTCCCTCTTTTAACCAAGTAACCATCGACCTCTGTCTCCACAATATCTCTTCCATCTTTAACAATGAATTGTAGTCACATTCAACTTCCCTTTTCAGCCCTTTCTCCTCCTCATTTAAACCAGAAAGCATCTCTTTACGATTTATGGCCTTTAACTTGGTTAGGCATGATAACTTCCTTGCCTCTACACCACCAAATTCCTCATTCTTCCATATGACAATGCAGTCTTTTAGCATTTTTAATTTTTGCCGAAATCTGAAACTAGGGGATCCCCCCACTATAAACTCCTCCCACTATTGCTTAATTTTTTTCCTTAAAGCCCGAAATTTCAAGCCACATCAATTCAAACTTGAAGGGATGGGGACCCGAAGATGATTCCAAAGGCCTTAAGAGAATTGGAGAGTGATCCAAGCCCAGTCCAAAAAGAACCTCTTGAGTGAAGGTACACAGCTCCAACCAATATGGCGAGAAAAGAAATCGGTCCAGCCTACTACTTGCCCTACAATTTGACCAAGTAAAAGATACACCATTCAACGGCAAGTCCACCAAGCATAACTCCTCAATAAAATCATTAAAACTCCACATATGTTGAGAGTAATTAGTTGCCCCCAATCGTTCCCCTGGACATCTGACTACATTGAAGTCTCCCCCCAAACACCATGGAACATTCCAATCAATGCACAATTAGACTAGCTCCTCCCAAACCACTCCAAAGTCAATCTGATTCGGAGGACCATACACCCCTGAAAAATCCCATCTGTAGTCATCCATTTTGTTCCTACATAAAATTGAAACCGAAAACTCACCTATGTTTTTGTCAAGAACCTCCATAACATTCTTATCCCAAGCAACCAAAATTCCTCCCGCAGCATTAATGGTCGATTTGTGAATGTAGTCAAAAGGCTTCCAATCCCACATATCCACGGTCCAGCCTCTCCCCAGCCATCAATTTTTGTTTCTTGAATAGTTACGATGTCCACTTTCCACCTACGTAGCAAATCACAAATAACCCATCTTTTCAATATTTCAGGTACATATTGTTGGCTTCATCATGAGTTACAAATTGAGTTAATGCTCTTCTCTCCTTCCTCTGGTTCCTTCCCCTGTCTTCTCTCTCATAGGTAACATCGGATTTTAAATTTTTTAATTCCCTAGATTTCCTTCCACCTTTAGGTCTTTCAAAGTTGTCCTTCAACTTCCTAGGACTCCAATTTCTCCTTCTTTCAATCTCCTAGAAAAAGTCTTCAACCCTATCCTCCAAGCCTAAAAAAGCACACCCCAGCCTTCTTTAAACCTCTGCTACTTTTTTTATCATCCACTTCGACTACATAGCAGAAGGAGGAAGCATTAAGAGTGGCTCCACATCCATAATCCCATCCTCACCTTCAAATTCTGCCATATGATCTCCCCAACTTCTGCACTCTTCAAGAGAAGCCTCTAAAGTGTAATCTCCTCACTAACGATGATGCCAGGTCTCCTTCCCCACTGTGCCTTCATCCTCCTCCATCTTATTATAATGGACCAGAGCCTGCTTCTAGAGCTCTTTGTCACACCGAGACCAGCTGCAACCTCCTCCCGAGCCAATATTCCCTGTTTAGAATGAATCGACACATTCACCACTAAGTCGCTCCAGTCGTCGTCATCCTCCTCATTAGAAGGAAAATTGGAATCGAGTTTCACTTTCCCTTTTCCAACCGCTTCCAATGCTTTATTCCGGCCAATGCAAGGAACTGATTCCTCGATAACAACCCCAAGCAAAATTACCCTCTTCGTCACAGCCTAATCATCCTGCCTTATCGTAGCAGCAACGCCATTGAACTTATGAGCCTTTGCCCTCTAAACCTTACGCATAAGATGTGGTTTCGCCATCTTTGCCGTGTCTGTGATGGATTCATGCCCTCCCCTTCTCTTTTAATGCTCCTCAAGCTTAGGACAAACCTCCCTAATCATTTGCTTTTTCTGATCCCCAAACATCCCCAACTTAGGTATGGCCATAAGGGATCTATCCCAAATCCATCGCCCATCCCTTCTCCCCCTAATTCAAGGCCCACGAGATCTAGGTCTCTGCAAGTGGGTTTCACCTTCATTGTTAGACCCATTTAAGAAAGGCCTACCCCTTTCACCCTTAATTGGGTCATATCTTCAGGCCTAAGGGTTTGTTCTTAAAGATTCCTCCTTGACTCGACCGATGGCTCGACCAGTGGCTCAATCCGTGGTTCGACCAATGGCTCGACTAGTGGCTAGTTTCCAAATCTTTTCCCCCCGCTCATTGTCCCCCTTCCCTCCTTCACGAGTTACCTCTTTTCAATTGTCATACAATTCGAATTTGGAATTGCCCATCCTCTTCCGACCATACTCCGATCGAGTCTCATCATCCTCCAATCAGTTAGTGCCCACTAGATCTACCATTGGCATCACCCTTGGTAGGGTGATGGCTCTTTCCTCCAAATCGGCACCCGATACCCCAGCATCCTGTCTGAGAACCAAACAGCTGGCAGAGCTAATGTCGGTCGCCTGACCTTCAACACCACCCATTCCTTTGACTCCGGTTGAACATGCCCTACCTCCTCCAACTCCCCACATAATGCCCTGATTTTTTTAAATGTAGATTTACCCCAAAGGTGTAGCGGGAGACCGAACACCCATATAGTTTATCATCTTCATCCTCCCTTTCCCTATGGCATCCGGCACTAGGATGCCAAACATCTAATAGAAACCCTCCTTCATCCCACCGGCAAATACCTTCCCGCAGCACCCTCCGAGTTTTCACCATCAAAGGGAAGCTAAACAGGTAAAGCCCTTTTGGCAGGTATTGAACGTGTAGCTCCCTTGAGACTTTCCAGACCTTTTTTACCCCAAAACCTAAGGGCATTGATACTCATCGGCTGCCCTACTACTCTCCCAACGAGGCATAATTCAACCTCTACATTCTTGGCTCCATCTCCCTCTTGTTGAAGGACAGCACAGGTTGCTTCCCCTCTTTACTCACCTGAGGGTATGGAATGACTGGCCAAGTTTCACTTGCTAGAATCGCATCTTTGAACTATTTCTTTAGTCTTATCCCAACCTTGCTACTATCCCGAGAATCAGCCGATGACCCCACCTCCTTAGCTTCTTGCAGTAGCCTTCTCCGAGCCTTAGTTTTCCCACTAGGGACCATCCAGGAAGGTGGCCCTTGCTCTAACAATAAAGCTAGTCATCGGTCATCACTAGTCACATTCCTTGACCCATCTGATGGTAGGAGCATCTAGAAATCGTGAGGATTTATGAGATGTTTCCCTTGGATTCTTAAGTTTATTGATCTCTATGCTTATGATTAGGGATTTTATGATGTAAAACTTCATGGATTTAGATTAATGAGCTTTTGTACAAAGAGATGCCCTAGTTTACTCCTAGAAATCCGTGAAAGCTTATAGATATATCATGATTCTTACATGTTTTATGCTAGAGATTCATGTATTCTCATTGCATGTGAGTTTTTTACCAAATTCTCATGGATTTCATGTTTGCTCTTGCATTTCATACATGATGTCTTGTTTTCCTTAATAGGAACATAGAAGTTTTCAATTGCCATGAGTAAATTATAGTTTCCAAATGCAAATGGATTTATGTACTCTCATTATGGAGCATTAAGATTGTGTTCTACATTAATCCTAGTATGAGATTTAAAAGTAATTGACTTATTTCATCCTCCTTTGGAAATCGAAAAATATATTTGAGTTTATAGTTCCATATGTGCTCTATGAGTGTCAAGCATCTTATATTTACATTTCCAGTTTGCTTAAAGTAGAGGATTTTATATTTTCATATCCAATTTGTGTTAACATTCTATAAATGTTTTATTGAGCTTATTGCATGAATTTGGAAATAAAGGAATCATGTATTGGAAATGAAATAGTACTCTATAAGACAAGGAAAGGGTAAAAAGATAAGCATGAAGGAATCAAGTTAAGTGATAAGAAATTAAAATCAAGCATTAATGAGACATTGACTAATGATATGATAACACTAATAACAAAGTGGAGACATACGACCCTGCCTTTGCGGGATAATCGATGGCCAAGTTCCTATCATTGGGAGTGAAACAATGACCAAGACCCTGCCATTGGGGGTGAATCGATGGCCAAGATCCTGTCATTGGGGTCAAACAATAACCAAGATCCTATCTTGGGGGTTAAACAACAACCAAGATCCCGCCATTGGGGGTTAAACTATGACATAAGAAAAGTAAGAAAATGAGAATGCATCAGCTCGAAAAAAAAAAATGAATGTGAATGGAAGAATGAAAAACAACTCATACAAAGAAAGGGAAAATGAAAAGAAGACAAGATCCCATCATTGGGGATTAAACAATGGCATAAGAGAAGTAAGAAAAAGGAAAATGCATAAGCTAGAAAAAAGAGTGATTATGAATAAAAATAAAGAAGGAATGAGAACAACTCACACCCAAAAAAGAAAAAAAGAGAAAACGGGAGAAGACAATAATTTCACATGAAAAATCAAAAGAACGAAAATGAAAAAAAAGGGCATTGAAGCCTACTCAAATAAGAAATAAATGCATAAGTATAAGAAAGAAGTGAAATCACTATGATGTGCTAAGAAAGAAACTACATAAGCCTTATGAAGAGTGTATAACAGCATAAATTTTAATGAAATAAGGAATAGCTAAAATAAGAAAGAAAAAAGGAAATTGAGTAAGTTTTATGTTAAAGAAAGGTCATTGATTTCATTGCATACCCATTACATGTCTCATACATTGATTTCAGCATCATAAGTTTTCAAAGTAATCTGTTATTTTGTCTTTTAAATGTTGTGCCCTGCTTGATCCTATTCCATACATGTTTTATACAACTACTTACGAGCCCGTCAAGGTTACCCAAATTGACACCATTTTTCAGATTGAGCCATGATCAACAGGGACATACTTGGGGACACATGATGACAGATGAAGGCACTAGAATATGTGCCAGTTTTGATATAGTTGTTAAGGGACTTTGTAGTGCCATTAATACATTATGTCTTTTGGATTTGAGTAGTTCAATTATGATTTTTGGATGTTTACATGGACATGGTTACATCATTTTAATGATGTTCATGGAGTTTAGACTATCTTTTATTGATGGGATACGTTAACAAGGGAAAATTTAGATGGGATGAATGAATGGTACTCGATTTGTTCCGCTACACATATTCATATGAATGTAAAGATTTATTTGTCCACTGTACGTGGTAAAATGGAAGTCAATGTTAAACATATGCTAATTAATGGAATTCCGCTGTAAATTAGTTAGTTAATGACACGTGGATGATTTATTTTATTCCACTGTGAGGTATCATGGATAAGGAGAATCAAAGTTTAAAAAGGAAACTTCTTCTTTAAAATGAAAGTTTAAAAATGTAAGTGAACTGACTTATGGATATGTAAAATGAAGAATAGTATATGAAATGACCATTGTATGTCACGGTCCAAATCCGAGGTTCGTCTCAAAAAGACACCTTGAATTCGGGATGTGACAACTAACTTCTGTGCAAATGCATGGACACATGACTGTTTGAGCCTTTGAGGGGTTTAGACATGTCTATGTAATATGGTCTATAACCAACTTCAAGATGTGCACCAGCAAGGAAATCTTGAAATACCTTCACTATACCTTCCCAAACACCCATCCCATACTTTGAGATCAAGACAATTCCCATTAATAAATTTGACTAGCACCACTCTCCCCCACAAAATTGGTCCATTCACCTTCAAATTTCCAGAGCCACTTCCAAAAAACACTGCGTTCATGGTTTGCAAGGTCAAATGCCAAGACAACAGCATATCTTGGGTAAGCCATCTTCTCCCACACCATAAGGTGAAACATTAAGTGGCTCAATAGCAATACAAACCGGAACGGAAAAGACAGACCTGAAATGTGTAAGAAATCTAAAAAGGGCAGCCTTTATGAGAGTGATCTTCCCCTAGAAAGATAACCACTTGTCCATACAGTAAATCTCTTCTGAAATTTCCGAATGATTGGATCCCATGAAGAAACAGATTTATACTTTGCATCCAGAGGCAACCCCAAGTAAGAGGTGGTGACACTAGTAAGTACAAACTCTACAACCAAAATCATCTGTAATGCTGTCAATGCCACCCATATCCCTCACCGGAAAATATAATAATAATAGTAACACTTGGTTTTTGTGAAAGTTAAACCTTTAGTCCAAAGACCCACTAGAAACACCTTTGTGCACATCTTCATAAATTAGATCTGTGTGGGACTCTCCAAAGAACAAGAATATCATCAATGACTTTGAGATAGAAAACGATTGGACCTCCATCACTAATCTGAAATCCCACTGACATGCCTGAATTTCCAGCCTTCCCTAAGATCCTATTTAATGCTTCTGTAACCCATGGAGGTAGTGATCACAAGGACATTGGGATGATTGTATCATTAAACCTCTTATCTTTCTCAAATTCAAGAATGTAATACCAGGAACCTTTTATGATAAAATTGGAAGATCTTAGCTACTGGCACCTCATTGATTTACCCATGCAAACACGGTCACTACTTTGTAACCTTGTACAGTCTAGTACATTCAGTCATGAAGATGGGTTTGAGGAAGGAGATTTTCCAAGTCAAAGCAAAAACCTTCAACATTGTCACTGATTGGGTGGGGAAGGAGAAGTGCCCATCCATTGTGGAACGTGGTGTTGGCTTCCAGGACCATATAAGCATAAGAGAGAGAAGCATTGGGTGGATCTGCGACTGTCTCCTGCAGGCTGTGAAGTTGGAGGAGAGATTTTGATTAATCAGGTCAAGAAAGGAGGGGAAGAAGATTGTCCTGTTCAGGCAAAAGGCAAATGCTAGGGGACGTTTTGTGCTTATCTCTGTACTGGATGAGCAGGGGAAGGGTCAATCTGTGGCTATCCCGGAAGGAAAAAACATGTTTGGCTGGACTCACACCAGAAGAAGCATCCGGCAGGTGTGTGAAGCTCCTGCAGATCTTCAGGTGGTGAAGATGGGAAGGAGGGAGGATGCAATGCTGGCTCTGCAGTCTTCTGGTGCTCAAGGTAAGTTGATCATACAACCACCCATGGTTGGTGGCAAGATTATCAATGTTCAAGGGAGGCTAGGCATCCAAACATCTTACGGTAAAGGTGGTTCTATGGGTGCTTGGGAGAGGGCAATCATCTGCTACAGAAAAGAACTCACTGTGAGTTGGGATTCCATTTGTAATCAGCTAAGGGAGATATTACACCTAAAACAGGCCCTCGAATGGCGTCAAATTGATAATCACCGAGCGGTGGTGGTGCTGGAAAACCTGGAGATGGCAGCCATGCTGACAAATTTGAGATTGTTCCAGGTTAGAGGAAAGGAAGGGTGGAGCTTATCAGATGGACTCCGGAGCTGGATGCTATCAAAATGGAAACCTGGCAAGGACCAAGGAGGATTGGAATCCGTGGTTTGCCCTGGCACTTGTGGTCGCTAGGTTTCTTCAGGGCCATAGGTGGTCTCTGTGGGGGTTTTGTGAAGGTGGAGGAGGTGACTATATCATGTGAGACACTAGGGACTGCCTGGATTTGGGTCAAAGGTAGCGGACTGAGCAAATCCCTAGGGTCATTTCCTTGTTCAATAGGGGGAAGGAGTTCAAACTCCACATTCAGATTGATGACCAGGAGACAACATTAGCTTGGCCAGCGGGAAGGGTGATTTCCGGCAAGGAAGAAACGAATTTTAAAATTCAAAAACGACATCACCGTCAGGCTGAAGAGAGTCGTGTGTCTCCACAATCTGGTACAAATGCTTGGCGGGAAGACGTGGCTGAGGTAGAATGGAGACAGGCCAACGTGGACTGCAACAGGGTATCTCGGCCAAACACGACGAACGGAAGCTCTAGGAGCCTGATTGCTAAGAGAAAAGGGTCAAACAGTAAAGCAGGAGAGGTGAAAGGGTTTAAATCCACTAAGGAGTGGGTACAAAAGTCATTTCCTCAAATGACTTTGGCGGAGGGATTGCAGACCAATTCTCAAAATCGGGTGGGCACCGAAACAAATTCTGAAGGGCATGGAGGAATTTCATCAAATCGGGAGGGCCCCATTAAATATTCTAAATAGGCGAAAGGGGCATTGGGCATTTCGCACAATCGGGGGGGTCTTTTGGAAAGCGAAAAGGGGGCTGGGTGCGATAATAAAAATCGGGAGGTCCTATATTTTACCTGGGATGGCGGAGGGGGTTATTTCGAACCCTTTACTTCCTGAAGGGTCCTCGGGCATTTTAAATTCTTTTAAAAGGAACCCCTCACAACTTCCGCTAACGCAAGTTTGGAGCCCTAATCCAGAAATCCAAAAGTTGATTGTGAACTGTGCAAGAGGCGAAGAGAGGCTACCAGAGAATCTAAGGTGCAATAGCCTGGGGCGAGAGACTGTCGAAGCTTTGCCCGCAATCGAGCATTCTTTGCCTAGAGTTGAAATTGCCTTGAAAAATTGTTGTGGCACCCTGGGCCAAGAGGTTGTTGAAGCAGCATCTACAATTGATCGTCTCTTGATAGGAATCGACCCTAGATTTGAGGTCCCTCCAGGTATTTCGATGCGAGAGATCGTAACTTCAGTCTCTGCAAGAGCATACGAATTTCCGTCAACAGGAACCGATTGTGTGCTCCCTATGGTTGATCTAACACCTGGATGGCAGTACTTGGCGGGAAGGTATGTCCAAAATTTGAGGGAACCTATCAAGTGCCAGAACAGTGATAGGGGGCCAACATTGGAAGGGGAGGATCACCTTTGGACGCAGAATCATGATTTCAACGTTGGACAACAAATGGGGGAGATATCTGGGTGTACCAAATATGGGGAAAGGAGAATGATCCTTGGAGTAGAAGCTTTAGTGGACTGCAGGGAAAATCAGAGGGGGGTGTTACGTCTATGTGGGAGAATCTATTAAGCTTTTGCATGATAGACACCTTGACCTGCTCCCCTGGTCTGAACAACCGTTGGACGAACCTCCTCTCTCGTCTGTTTCGGAATGGGTCCTGAACGTTATCGAACAAGTTAGTGAGGTATTGAGATTATCTTTTGAAGGCTTGGAACACATGGCATGGGACCTATTTGTGGAACTGGAAAAAAGAGCCCTGAGAACCAATGGCCAGAATAGCGATAAGGAGAATGGGGGGAAATCAAAAATTCCCAGGGAAGTGAGAAACCTCAGTTGGGGATTGTTGGATGGAAAAGGGGGGAGCCTATTGGTGATGGCTCGGTGAGAAGGACCAGAGGGGCTCGACCATGTGTAAAATGAAGTGTCACATCCTATCATGGAATGTGAGGGGCCTCGGGAGCACTGACAGAAAGAGATTGGTGCGGGAACTGGTTAGCCGAACCAAGCCGGACATTGTAATTTTGCAAGAAACGAAGCTTCAGAGAATGGATATAACTGCTGTGAGGAGCCTGTGCCATTTTTTCATAATAGGCTGGGTTGATCTTCCATCAATTGAGGCAGCAGGGGACATTTTATTTTTTAGGATAAGGACAAAGTGGAGTGCATGGATTCGTGGGCATATGTGTTCTCTATCTCAATTGTGGCGGTTGTTAGAGGGGAGACCCAACAGTGGATGTTATCAGGAGTATATGGGCCTCCATCCAATGAAAGACTGGAACCGTTTATGGTTGAGTTGCAGGCCATCAGAGATAGGTGTTAGCTGCCTTGGTGCATAGGGGGGATTTTAATGAAGTCCTTCACTTGGAAGATCGAAACCGAGCTGCGAGAAGAACTCGGGGCATGGATGCTTTCTGTGACTTTGTTGACCAAAATGCTCTAATTAATGTGTCCATATCTGGCCCTTAGTTCACTTGGTCAAACTTTCAGGAGCAGCCTTCTTTAAGCAAGTTGGACAGATTTTTGGTATCTGCAGATTGGGATGAATACTTCTCCCCAGTATTCGTTCAAGCATTGTCAAGGGTGGGCTCAGATCATATTCTCATATTACAAAAAAGTGGGGAAATGTTGATTCATGAGGGACCTACCCCTTTTAAATTCCAGAATATGTGGCTCTTGCAACCAGGGTTTATAGACTTGGTGAGAGGATGGTGAGAGGAATGTGGTGGTTGAAGGCCTCCCAAGGCAAAGGTTTCGTTTGAAGTTGAAGAGCCTAAAGGACCAACTGCGAACCTGGAATAAGGAGGTTTTCGGGGACATCGGGCAGAGGAAAAAATCTTGTCTAGAAGATATCCAAAGATGGGACAAAAAAGAGGGGGAGGAGGGATTGGAGGAGAGAAAGGATTGCCAGGAAGGAAGGGCATTGGGAGTTCGAGCAAATCATCGAGATGGAAAAAATATTGTGACGCCAGAATCTAGAGTGCAATGGCTAAAGGAAGGGGACCAAAACACAAAGTTCTTTCACAGAATGGCCTCATCTGGAAGGTTTATAAACCACATTCATAATCTTCAAATTGGTGGTGTTCAGGTGGAGGATGAAGAGGCTATTAAAAGCCATACTGAGGACTACTTTCGGGCTCTATTCCATGAGACCAGGCCTGAGAGACCAAAGGTGGATGGGTTGCCTTTTTCTCAAATTGAGAATGATCAGGCAGCATGGTTAGAGAGGCTTTTTGAGGAAGAGAAAGTGAAAAAGGTTGTTTAAATGATGGATGGCGACAAAGCTCCAGGTCCGGACGGCTTTACCCTTACATTCTACAAGAGTTGTTGGGCGGTGATAAAGGGGATTTGATGCTAGTCCTCAAGGATTTTCAAGAGACTTGTTTTCTAGATAACGGGAGCAATGCTACTTTCATTGCCCTGATTCCTAAGAAGGAGGGAGCGGATAAGTTGTCAGAATTCAGGCCAATCAGCTTAATGGGCAGCACAAATAAAATAATTGCTTAAGTGTTTGGCAATGCTCCTCAAGGAGGTCCTTCCTAGGATCGTTTCGAAGGAGCAGGGGGCTTTTTTGCAAGGGAGATCTATGACTGATGGAGTTCTTTGTGCCAACGAATGCATTGATTCTCGCAGTTGTTCAGATATTCCTGGGGTGATGTGTAAGCTAGACCTAGAGAAAGCTTACAACCATGTTAATTGGGACTTTCTGATGTATGTGATGAGAAGATGTGGCTTTGGGGTGAAATGGAGGGAGTGGATTCGGAGATGTTACAATCTTACCTCTTTTTCAGTGTTGATTAATGGGGTGCCGAAAGGAAATTTTGAGTGTGGTAGAAGTCTATGACAGGGAGACCCTTTGTTTCCCCTATTATTCTTATTAGTAGCAGGGGTGTTAGGGGGATTGCTAAGCAGAGCAGCAGAAGTGAATATGTTCACAGGTTTTTCGGTAGGGAGAGATCCATTGGCAATTTCTAATTTACAGTTAGCAGACGACACAATCCTTTTTTGCGATAACTCTTAGTGGCAAATAAGGTTACTTAGATGTGTGTTCCGTTGTTTCGAGGCAGTTTCCAATCTCCACTTAAATTTGGGCAAAAGCACTTTATTTGCTATAGGGGAGGTCCCAAATTTGGATCAATTGGCGGCTGATCTAGAATGCATACAGGGCAGACTGCCATCCACTTACCTGGGACTCCCTCTTGGGGCCTCGTATAAGCAAAAGGAGGTTTGGAATCCAATGATTGAGAGAGTGCGGAAAAGGCTGAACGGGTAGAAGGCCCATTACTTGTCGAAGGGAGGCCGGCTTACCCTGATCAAAGCGTCTCTTGCGAGTATTCCAATCCATTATTTATCCCTTTTGGTGTTGCCTAGGTCCGTCAGTCAGTCTTTGGATAAAATCCAAAGAGATTTCCTTTGGAGAAAAGAGGAGGAGGGTAAGGGGTCACACTTGGTGTCTTGGGAGAGGGTTTGTACTCTGAAGGATAAAGGGGGGGCAGGTCTGCGATGCTTGAACCATATGAATAAGGCACTCATGTGCAAATGGTTATGAAGATTTGGGATGGAACCAAATAGCTTATGGAGACAAGTAGTGGCGGCTAAGTATAGTACAATGAACGGATGGGACACTATCGAACCAAGGGACCCCCACAATTGTAGCCTTTGGAAAGGGATCATGAAGCTTTTGCCCTTGTTCAAGTGGGATCTAGGGTTCGAGGTGGGATATGGGAGGACCAAATTTTGGGAAGACGCTTGGTGCGGGGAGAGCTCTCTCAAACAGGACTTTCCATATTTATTTGGTTTGGCAGTAGATCCTACTTCGTTAGTGGCCTCAACCTTCTCGGAAAATGGGGGTGAGGTCGTATGGTCCCCGATTTTTAAAAGAGCCCTATTTGATTGGGAGATTCCTAGGGTTCTCGAGTTTTTGGCCAGTCTAGCAGACAAGAACATTGACGAAGATCTTGATTATCGACAAATTTGGAAGTACGACCCAAGGGGCATTTTCTCGGTCAAGTCTTGTTATGGGTATTTGGCAAATCCAAGGGTGTTATTGGGACCCTGGAAGGATATGTGGTTCAGTGGGACCCCCCCTGAAGGTTCAATTCTTCATGTGGACTACTGCATTAGATAAGATATCTACAATGGATCATCTTTGGAAGAGGGGTTTCTGATTACCTAGCATATGCCTTCTCTGCTACCAAGAGGCAGAGTCGACAGATCATCTCCTCATTCACTGCCCTTACTCTTGGGAGATTTGGTGCGGTATTGGTAGGAATTTTGGTATGTTATTCACTGCTCATATGGATTTGATGGGCCTTCTTCTTAGTTGGAGAACAATGACTTTGAGCACTTATGGTAAGCGAGTGTGGCGCTTGGTTTCGACGACGGTGTGTTGGGCAGTCTGGCAAGAGCGAAACAACCAAGTGTTCAATGGATACGCCCAACCGGAATGGCAAGTTTATAAAAAGACAAAGGAGCTGTTGTGTTTTGGGCTAAACAATGCAAAGGTTTCGAGGGGGTCCCAAATGGGGATCTAGCTCGACATTGTGATAATGTAATTGGTAGTGTTGTAACGTGAGAGGTGTTTTTCTTTTTTGGGCCTTCTCCTTTGTGGGTGCTGCCCATTTTCCCTCCCTCTCTCCGTTTCTTGGCGGGGATCCCTCATCCCCTCTCTGATTGTATCTCCTTTTTTGTTATTTGCCCTTTTCAAATAAAGCTTTTTCTTTATAAAAAAAAGGTGCTTTATTAGAAGAAATCTTAAATAGTTACTATTATTCATCAATAATACAAACTGAGGTACCAAACCCCACTTCTAGGAAACCTTATTCTTCATTAGTGCCATTTTGTTCTTCTATTATTATTTTTCCCAATCAACATTATCTATGAAAATTCGGAAATGCTTTGACTCTACATGTTAAATTTCTTCATATTTATGGAGAAATGAATCAGATAGCCAAAGCTATTGTCTGCAGCTGGGTATTTTTTTTCTTCTCTTGTCATTCTGATTGGATAGTTGCAACCTGTGTTCTTCCAATAAAGAACACTATTGATAAAAATTATAAAAATAAAAAAGATATCTTCTATCAGGATTTGCTGTATTTTTCTTCCAACTTCCATTAGATATATAAGAAGAGTTCAGGTTTTTTTTTTTTTTTTAATCCTTTTAAATCCTCTGGAAAACCCATTAGTATATATCGTTCGAAAATCTGGAACAAGACGATCTTCACAAATTAAAGGTCCAAAATTAAAGAACTAACACAACAAACGGGTAACAGTAAAGAGAACGGGAAAGTGTCTGAACCTGTTTACGGGCCTCAATACGCTTGAGTCGTTTCTTCTCCTGTAAATTCCGTTCTGCTTCCTTTCTCCTCTTCTTCTTTCTCTTGTGAAAACCAGACACAAAGTCCCTATCCAATCCAAACTCCTTCTTTAGGCACGGCGTAAACCAAAGAAACTCTAGGCCTTCCCCTCCCAACCCCCACCCAGAAAGGAATTAAAAAAAAAACCTATGTACCATACCTGAGATCTTTGTCATTGAAATCAATGGAGAGAGCTTTGTTCTTGAGAGCCCTCTTCTTTATGTGCGGAGTTTTGGTGCGTGGGAATTGGTCGCTCACTGCTACTCCTTGTATCTGTTCCTCCATTGCAACCCAAACCCTTCTCTTCTATTTTCCACTTCTACAATTACAACCCACCACGCATAAAATTTCTGCTTGTCTACACAAGCAAAACTACAGAAGGTCTACAAGCAATAATAATAGACCTAAAAGATCGTCCACTACCACGACTGACTTCTAAAAAAGTTATTTGACAGAAAGAGGCAGCACTGGTGCCTTGGCCCGAATACAGACCGAATATAGATCCATATAAATCCAATCCCCCATATATATATATCTATATATATATATATATATATATATCTTCGTTCGTTCAAAAACCGAATACTGACCTATGTAAATCCAATGGGTTAAACATCCATATCAATTTACGTTTATAAATATATATATGTATACTTATGTATAAATGTATGTATATATACATATATTTAGTATATACATGTATATGTATATATGTGTGTGTGTAATTTTATGACTAATATATCTTATACCTAATGACTAGTTTTAAATTAGTAATCACATAATAATTTTGTAGATTAGTTTAGTATATAAATACTTTTAATAGAAACCATAACTATGGATGCAAGTATCTGATTATTATCCGAATCCAGTTCATATTCGTGTCCATTTAAAGCGAATAAAACATATATATATCTGATTCAATTAAATATCCGTTCATTTAAAAAATATTCAATTATAAATGAACCAAATACAAAAATATATATACATTTGTTCTAAAATATATATATATATACCTAAAATTAGTAGTTATTTTATAATAATGTAGGTTATGTTACATTATAATAAAGTATATAGATACTTAACATTAACCTAACTCATTGTCTAACTTAATGAATACAAATATATTAACTAAACTTAATGAATTTTGTAATTGGATATATTCGCATTCGTATCCAATATTCAATTAACTTCACATATACAAATATGAGCCTATGTGTATCCAATTTGATAAAATATTCATTTGTGTAAAAAATATCTGATTATAAATATACCAAATATGGATATGCCAATGTCCGATTCGTATTTAGTTTATTTGCATCCCTAACCATAACCCATTATTTGACTTAATGGATATTAATATATTAAAGTAACTTAATGAATTTTTTTTAATTGGATATATCCAATATTCAAATAACTTAACATATATGAATATATACCCATATGTATCCAATTCATTTAAATATTTGTTCGTTTTAAAAAGTATCTAATTATAAATTAACCGAATACAGATATGCCAATACCTAGTCCATATTCGGTTTATTTGCATCCCTACTTACCCTAACCTTGATGGGTGAGTTTTGAATGAAGGGTTTGGGTTCCACATGTTGGATGGGTTGTAAACAGATCGAATTCGATGTGAATAGTATTGCATCTTACGTCTGAATTCATTTGGATATCCGACGGCCGTTTTAAAATTCACATTAATTAATTAATTGGATATTGAACCAAATTCAAATATATCCGATTACTTGGAAATGGAGGGGGAAGAGAAAGGAGAATATGAATTAAAAAAAACGATATAAAAAGAAAACAAACAAAGGAAGAAGAAAAAGAAAAAATAAGATAAGGAAAAAGAAAAAGAAACCTAAACTCACTGTCGTCTTGATTGGTCACTTGATTGGTCACTAGTGACGGCTCAAGTGCCTTTTCGTCTCTTTTCTCTGCCAAAGAGCTTAGTCAAACGAACTAGGGTTTTTTAATTTTTTTTACTTTTATTATCTCATTTTATATATTTATTATAATACCCCAAACTCTCAATTATCTTTACTAAGATAATTTTGTAAAAAATACCAAGTTATAAATCATCTTGTAATGAATATACCTGTGGTTACTGTCTTTGTTAGGTAACATTCCCACTAGATATATCCATCAATATCCTTAGAAATGAATAAAAATGAATTATAAATAAGAATGAAAGTAGACCTTTGAGCCCTAATCATATCCAACAAATTATAAATCTCATATCCTTTGATGAGGGTAGACCATAAAGGAAAATTCATAGATGCCTCTACTAATAATTTGTGAAGAGAATTATATTGACAACAAATAAACATGTATGAAGAATCATTCATCATAGAATACGTAGATATACCAATCATGCTTTTAATATATCTAAATCAATACCTAGATTCTCATCTCTTACAATTTAGTTGATTTTGATCTCATGGATTGATTCCAGATCAATATCTACCATAATCAAATACAAGAACATAAAGGTCGCAATCAAAATTATAAATATCTATTTAAAATATTGAGATCATGATCACATGATCTTGAATATCAAGCTCCAATTTTCACAAATATGTTTGAATCGTTCACTTTTCATTTGGTTAATTTGAATCATCTTACTTCTGAATAAGATGATTTAGATTTTCTTAGATACTAATTGGATGGTTTAGATCATCCTAAAACATAAATATTATAATAAGGTGATTTAGATTGTTCATTACAATGATTGAGTGATTTGTATTAAAACCAATCAGGTAGTCAGAGATACCATTCGGACAATCCATTTCACTTTTATTCAATTCATGTAGCTTGGATAATCCCATATCCCAGTTGAGTTCTATGGATTACATCATATAAAAGAATACTCCATTTTAGTAATCTAAATTTAATCTAGTCAAATCATTCGGGGTTTCATTCCTAGAGTCTCCCAAGAGTGAGCTCTCAAAAGCATTCAAAACCCTTGAAAAGAGAAAGAGCGAAGAATTGGGAAGGATGGAGATTAAAGTGAAAAAGAATTTCAAAGATCCAGTTTTTCCCCTTTTATTGTGAAGGAAAATACAAATACACAGATTAAAATGGTGATTCAAGAGGGATTCAATTGATTCATTTATAGTCAAGATTTAAGATTCAAGGTATATATTTAAGGAAACATCTTTGGAACCACTAAAACCTTAAACAGTTTTTTTTTTGTTTTTTCTTATTTTTTATTTGATGATGAGAAATGACAATCAAAACTATTTTTTTTTTCCAGGTTTTTACCATCCGTAAGCGTAGACTCTATAAAAACAAATCTTTTGGAGATTGGGTTTTATTATGTACTTGTATTTGTTTGTATTTAAATGTTGTATTTTGGTTATGCAATAGATATTATTAATTGTGATAGTTTGCCTTGGAGTTTAGACTTAAAGCTATTTATGTGCAGTGGAATAAATATATTATATTATGGTATTAGTGCAGTAATATGATGGTATTAGTAGATTGGTATGAGTTATAGTTGGATTTTAAAGTTAGATCAATATGAAATATTCATATTTATCATAAAAGAACTATACTTATCCTATATATTGTTTAACTTATTTTATTTTATTTTATAAAGTTAAATATAAAAAGTGAAATGACTCTCCTAATTGGTTCTAGTAAACCTCAAGTTGAGTCAACTCTTGAGCCTCCCGAATCAAGTCAAAAACCCGAGTTGGCAAACTATGATTCTAGTTGTGTACTAGCTGCGCAAACTACCAAGGGTGGATATGATGAATAAAATTAAACCAGACACCCAGCTACTCATTAGCAAACCTATATTGCTGCAAGAATATTGAATGACGACCCCTCTAGCATCAGGTATGCAGCCCTCCGATCCGGGAGTTGTCGGCAAATAGGCAGTTCAACTCCTCTTCCTAAATTTCTATGACCTTGAGAATGAGTGTATATACATCCAACCTGTGAGGACAAAAATATAAAGGTGATAAACTAAAACAATTGAAATTGTATTCTTGATTTTTATGAAGGAAATTGTGTTCTTGATTGGTTGATCATTTTTTTCCCTGGTCAAATTATTAATTTCCCCAGTGGTAGTATTAGCATGAAAGGGAGGGTAGTGATGGAGTGTTGAATCCACTTCGTTATGGGAGAAAAGGAGAGGGAATGGTCAACAAGTTTTGAAATTTTGGATGTCGTAGAATTGCTGCCACTGATATATCTCTTTTAGATTAGTTGTTTGGGACAACTTGACTTGGCTTTAATACTATGTTACCAGTAAACTAACCAACTCTTTCAAAACCTTAAGGTATTAGGAAATACAAAAATACCAGCTTTAATCCAATTGGAGATAAACTCAATCCAAGATGTCTGTTAAATCCATTGAAAACATTATTTTGAATCCATGACAGATGGATACAATTGGCTAGATAAACTAATAAATCATCTAATGGGTCTGAACCATAATTGGGCACCTTCTTACAGTAAATAATAAAGTAAAAACAACTAATAGTAATTTAAATCATCGCAAATTAACTGAGTACTCCAGATAACTTGTTATCAAAGGACCGGGAGGGGGGAGCAATTTTTTAAACTCTCAGCTTTCGGATTCCAGTGACCTATAAATTTGTTTAAGGCAGAGATCCGTGGTGGACATGTTATTATAACAAATGACTTCTGAAGGCAGCCACTCAAAAGTCAAAACTGTAGTTTCACCCTCCCAGCTACTTGGAATGCTCAAAAGTTTCAGCTAAAAACTCGATTCCTAAAGCAAAACATTGACTAATTATATATCAAAAACTGTAGCGAAGATAATGCAAAATTACAGGCTAGCTGCAGTCTACATTATTTTTTGAGACCAAAAATACAACAATAACAACAACAAACAACCTTATCCCAACTATTTGGGGTCGGCTACACGAATCCTGTTCCTCCATTCCGCTCTGTTTAGGGCCTTATCTGTTGTTAAATTACAAGCTGCCATGTCCCTCTTTACTACCTCCAC